>JAWDEX010000007.1:5149962-5161510 GCA_035221805.1 Trichilia hirta | reverse complement strand
GAAAATAAAGTTTTTGGCCAAAGTATAAATATCATACGAAGAGTTTATAGTAACAATTTTAGTTCGTATTGACTGATTATCCGAATATAACTAAATTTAAGATTTTGACATTTATGAGCTCTAATTTGATTGAAATTAGACAAACTAAAGGAGACTATTCATACAAAGCTTATAATTAGTCATAAAAAGTTCGATAAAAATTTTTTTCATTATGATTTGGGAGCTATAACATGTTGCTAGATATTAACCATGGTCATTAAAAATTTGAATGGTTCGAAATGAGATCAATGAGACCGATTTTAACCACAGTTAATATCATAATGAATTTGAGAGATCATAATATAAATCTCAACCTATCCTTACTATTAAAGAGAGTAAATAATATTCATACGAGAGCTAGCACTCTTGAAAATATTATTTGACTGAAAAGTCGTAAATGATTTACGTATTAAATAGTTTAATGAATTAAAAGCTTCATAAATTAACTCAATTACAATTTAAAGTAAGTTTTAATATTTTATAAATATTTAAAAATATAAAATTAAAATAAATTTAGTCAAAATAAGTTTGATCAAATTTGAGGTCAATTTATAATTTTTTAAAGTTGAAGGCCTAAGTGATATTTTCTATTTACTATTAAAAAGCTTGTTAAAAAAACTTTAGGACCCATTTGTCTTTGCTAAAAAGGTTAGGGATATTATGATAAATAAAAATATATATATATAAAAGGTCATTTTTCTATCTTTGGTGGAATTTTTTACTATTTTTCAAAGCTCTCTCTCTAACCAGCCAAGTAAGGAGAAAAGAAAGAACTCTGATTCTCTTAGAGATACTCTATTTTTGGTACTAGTCTTCATTAATTATTATTAAAGGTTAGTAATTTTTTATTAATTTGATTAATTATACCTAAAATGACCTACACATAAGCCCATGCTTATTTTTGTGTTTTTCTTGCATTCATACTTACAGTTATTTGGTTTCTTATTATTTTGTTATTGTGCATATTTTGAAGAACCTCACAAAAAGCCACACTCATAAATTTTATATAAGCTAATCTTGTTGTTTAAATTGGCTCCTTTAAATCTCACAAAAATACCATGAAATCCAGTTTTTTAAGACCATATTTAACTTGAACAAGGCAAAGACCATGTATTTTGACTGTATAAAAGTACATGTGAATTAATGTAGGCAAAGCTTAAAGAAAAAGCCCTTAAAAGGGCACATTCAAACTTAGATGGCTCAAGCTACACAAGGGTACATAACTAATAAAGAGCTAAAGGCTAAAAGCTAGCTCTTAGAAAGTTAGCCACAAGGTTAAAAGCTAATACAAAGTGTATTGATACTCAAAAAAAACTAAACTATAAGCTCTTACTAAGAAAAGCACATGATACTCAAAGAATGTTAGACCATGAGTCAGGATAAAATTTAGTTTTCAATGAAAATAAACTTTTTACTGAAAACTGAAAGGCTTATATCGGAGAAAAATATCCTAATCATCAATTTCTTTTTTTATCTTTTTAGCCCTATGGTCATCCTTTCTTGATCACGACCTCGTGGTCTCCCTTTTATTTGAAATCATGACCTCAAGGTTATCCATGATCATAACCTCTATATCATCCTTATGTAAAAGATAAATACTAAGTTGAAAGTTTAAGAAAAAAATTTTAATCTCGAGGTCATCCTTTATCTTAAAAATCATGATCCTATAAGTGAGTAGTCATTCTTTATCTCTAAAATTTTGACCCCAAAGTCATCATTTATCTTTGAAATTGTAACCTCATAAGTGATTAGTCATCCTTTATCTTTAAAATTTTAACCTCGAGGCCATCTTTTACTTTGAAATCATGATCCTGTAAACAAGTGGTCATTCTTTATCTTTAAAATCATTATCCAGTAGGTGAATAGTTATTCTTTATCCCTAAAATCGTGATCTCAAGGCCATCTATAATCATAATCCCAAAGTCATATATATTTGACTAAAAGTAAATATTATGATCCTGAAGTCATCCTTGTATGACAGAAAAATACTGAAATAGGCCTTAAAATTATGATTCTAAAATTATCTATAACCATGACCTTATATGAAGTACAGAATTTGAAAGTAATTGAAAGACAAAGACATGCCAAATTTCAATAGCATATAGCAACTCCAAAGAATATATGGCAACCCCTAGAGCAATGCACCTATTAACTCACTTGTCAATAATACCATGTGACAAGTATACAACCATTAAAAAAACAAATATAAAATTCTGGGGAACAAACAGCGACCTACACATGTGTTTTGCCAATTCACTTCATAATTATCTCACATGGCTATATTTTAAAAGACAAATAATCGCCTTACATATGGAAGACATTTTAGAAAAACCTAAGGTAAAGAAGATCTGGAGGATGAAAGCTCTTTTTCTTTCTTTACTTACTAAAACTCTGCTAGTTTTTCTATTATTTTTATTTCTCTCTTATTTCTTTCTTTAAAAATAATTGATAACTGACCTAAGCATTAAAGAATTTTTATAGGCAATACAATTTTTCTAAAATCATCTTTTTATGTTTTCAAGACAGCCAAAAAATGGTTATAACAGAGGTTTTACCTACCTGAGGCATGATAGTCACTCCTCTTAATAGCCAAAAGAAAACAAAATCTTTGTGCTTTTAATAGTTTTTTTGTCAAAAAATTTTAGACATCAACATTTAGTGTCTATAAAATTTAAACAAAAGGCCTATCCAAGAAAGCTTTATCTGAAAGGCCTTATTTTGTTGTAGCATTGTTATTGGTGGTTGTTAGTCCGATGTTGTATATTTTTCAAAGAACCTCACAAAAGTCCATACTCATAAATTTTATTTAAGCCAGTCCTACTATTAAAACTCCTTGCCTTCAATCTCACAAAAATACCTCAAAATCTAATCGTTTAAGAGCACATGTAGCTTGAAGAAGGCAAAGACCATGTATTTTGGTTGTATAAGAGTATGTACGACTTGGTGTAGACAAAGCTTAAAGGGAAGGCCCTAAAAGGGCACATTTAAACACGGATAGCTTAAGCCACATAAAGGTATATAAATACCTAGATAGAAAGTTATCCAAAAGGCTAAAAGCTAACAAAGAGCATATTGATACTTAAAAAAAGCCAAACCATGAGCTTTTACTAAGAAAAGCATACGACACTCGAAGAATGTTGGACAATGAGTCAGGGTACAATTTAGTTTTTAGCAAAAATAAATTTTTTACTAAAAATTAAAGGGCTTATGTGGGGAAAAATATCCTAGTCATCCATTTCTATTCTTATCCTCCTAACCTAGTAGTCATAATTTCTTGATCGTGACCTCATGGTCTCTATTTTATTTGAAATCGTGATCGTCAGGTTATCCATAATCGTTACCCCAATATTATCCTTGTGTTAGGGATAAATATTAAGTTAAAAGTTTAAGAGAAGAATCTTGACCTCGAAATCATCTTTTATCTTTAAAATCATGACTTTATAGATTAGTGGTCATTTCTTATCTCTAAAATCTCAACCTCTAGTTCATCTTTTATCTTTAAAATTGTGATCCTATAGGTGAGTGGTCATCCTTTATCTCTAAAATCTTAACCCTAAATCATCCTTTATTTTTGAAATTGTGATGCCATAGGCTAATAGTCCTCTTTTATACTTAAAATCATGATTCTGTTGGTAAGTGATCATCCTTTACCTCTGAAATTGTGATCCCATAGATAAGTGATTATCCTTTATCCTTGAAATTGTGATTCTAAGCCATCCATAATTACGATCCCAAGGTCATCTACATCTGACCAAAAATAGAGATTGTGACCCTAAAGTAAGTCATATCCCTAAAATCATGATTCTTAGATCATCCATATCCCTAGCCCTCAAGTTATCATTGTGCAAGGAAAAAATACTAAGAGAGGTCCTGAAATCATGATCCAAAGGTCATCTATAATCATGACTCTGAGGTAAAGCATAAAATTTAGAAACTGTTGAAAGATAAAGACATGTCAAATCCCAATGACATATAGCAACTCCTAAGAACATATGGCAACTCATAGAGTAGTGCACCTATTAACCCCCTTGTCTAGAATAACATGTGATAAATAGACAACGTTGAAAAAGTATCTATAAAATTTTAAGGAATAAACAGTCACCTTATATATGCGTCTCATTAATTCACCTCATAATTATCTCACATGGCTATATTTTAAAAGACAAATAGCCACCCTACACAATTGTCAAAGATATTTTAAAAGAGAGAAAACCTAAGATAGGGGGATTTGGCAAAGGGAGGCTCTTTCTCCCTTTACTTACTAAAACTTTACTATTTTTGCTGCCATTTTTACTTCTCTCTTATTTCTTTCTCTAGAAAACCCCCTAACTTACTTTAGTTTTAGAAGATTTTCTCATGCAATTAGATTTTTCTCAAATCATTCTTTATGTGAAAAGTAATTGTAAAGAGAAAATATAATTTGTGTAGTATTTAAAGTCTTTCTCCCAAAAAATTTTAGGCATCAACAACTAATAATAATAATAACACGTGAATTAATCAATTTTATTCATACAAAAAATTACATTAACATAATTAATCCAAGAGCTACTGCAACGTTACATCTTCCATCCATATGATATGGCAACATATTCATATTCATAATATTGAGGAATTGAAACTAATTATGAGATCAGAGAGATTCCGCTTGTGAGAAGATCATCAGCTAAAATTTTGTTAGCAGTCTCTGAAGGATGAAAGCCATCCCAGAAAACATACTCAGATGCATTAGCACATGTTCCAATGGATTTCTTATTGCACAAGATGAAAGTTTCAGCCAACCCAGTTCCACAACAAGCTCTCCTTGATTCAGCAAATCCTGAAAGAGGAACAAAAGAATTAAGGAATTTCAAACGCGGCACATTAAAAAAGAAAAAGGCTTTAATTAATTTCACCACGTACCATTTTCGGAAGGCTTGTTGACAAGGTCATATAGAGGTTGATAGATATCTAAAACCACCAGGTTGAGGCCTGAAAGTTTTTTTACCAGGCTTTGAGATGTTGCATTCAGTTTGTTGTTGAATGAAACTGCATCTTTGTTCAATTTAGACACACACTCATTGCTATCTTCACCAAAGATGGTGATGGAGGCCGGAAGGCAACCCAGAGGTGGCAACGTTGTTACTCCTATCTTCCTTGCTCCGATACCATACAGTTTCTGCACGTCAAATTGTTAACATTATTTGTTTAACTTGTGCCGCTGCTTCACTCAAAATGAATTGTTGGAATTTGGAAAAGGAAGGAGAGACAAGCAAAAAACAGAGACCTTAATGAAAACTTCATAGGATTGAATGAGAATGTCTGAGAATTGATCTGGTGTGTAGAACTTGTAAAGAAGGGGATTAATGTAATAGTTCTGAACAAAATCACTGCTCCCTGAGCTAACAAGGCAGATTCCTCCGGATATGATGGATGAAGCATTCGATTTTCCTACAATTTCCTCCAACTTGGTTTGGTACTTCTTGAAGTATTCTACCTGCTGACTCAATGGGATCGCATGCTAAAACACCAAAATTGAAAGAATAGATATCATTAACTCCCAAAGAAAATAAAAGAAAAAGATAGTTTTGGATTCTCATTGGGGGGTCCTTACATATATTTTAGCTGTTTTTTCGTAGTACCCAGAAGCACCAGAAGCAAAGTTAGCACCAATCAAGAGGTTATTCCCACTGGCCTCTTTACTGAGATAGGCTGGTGGATAGGAAGTGAAGCCTATGTTTTCGGCTGTTTTTGAGCAAAAGATTAGAGAATGATAATATATGGAAATTTAGATATGGGGTTCAAAAAGAAAAGGATGAAACGTAATGTAACTAAATACCAGTAAAGTCTGCTGCTAGCTTTCCATTGCAGAATCTTCCAGTTGGTGTGTGATTAAGAAAGTCTCTCCCATAAGGAGGAAAGTTGGCTTTTACAATGGTATAGATGTGGTTATTATTGCCTGCATCAACAACAGAGTCTCCAAATATGAACATTGCAGGAACCAGAGGCTGTCCATTAACTGCAAAGAGATGCAGGGAAAGAACAAAAATTGAAGCCAGCAATGAAGTTGAAAAACCCATAATTTTTTCTTTTGGTAAATTGGCTCTTAGAGAAAGGGAAGAGGGGATTTAAGGAATTGGAAGTGGGTTGAACTTTGAAGCGCAAAATCTAGTTGGCAAGGTGATAATTTCAAAGTACCCTGCCTTTCAGCTTATATAGATTTTTATCTTGGGCACGTATGGATCTAATGTATAAATAATATGTGATTGGATGAGTTGTAATATTGAAGAATTATTTAATAGGAGATGGAAGTGTGTTTGTATGTATCGTGTTTGGGGTATTTTAAGAGATTTTTGAGAGAATTGTAAAAATTTACAGCAACCTCTCCTATACAGTAAAACCATACAATTGATCATTACTTGACCATTAAAAAATATTAAAATATTCAATTTACTCCCAATTAACCTTTTTCATTAATAAAAAGATGAAATTCAAATCTAAATCTTCTAAAAAACCAAACTAAAATTATATAAATATAATTATATAAGTGATATATATAATTATTTGAAATTTTAACTAAAAATATATATATAAACGTAATTATAAGTAAATTTGGATAGAATTAATTAAGTCACACCACACATTCTATTCTTATTTTTAAGATATAAAAAAAAAATTAAGAATTTGTTATTTTTTAAAACTTTAATTAAAGATTATAAATATAGTTTTTTGTTTATCTTAAAAATCTGAATATAATGTGTGGCATGGTCTTTAGAAGATTTGGGGGTTTGAATTTTATCTTTTCATTAATAATAAAGATGGGCTAAGAGTAACTTGGACATTTTAATATTTTTTAATGTCATCAATTGGATGAATCTCAAGGAAAGTTTCTACAAATAAATCTATATATTTTATGATTTATTTTTTGATTAGTTACAATCCTAATCAATCACATTGCTTGTACTAAAAAGCCTTGAAGGGTTCGGCTAAGTACTTTACAAGAATCTAAACAAATTATTTTATTTACTGTCGACTTAAAAAAAGAAATTTATATATGTAACTTTATGGGGAAAAAGTCAATAATCCACATCACGAACAAAAAATAAATATGGATCAAAAACGTACATGGTAAGTTACACCTAAACTACAAATATATATATAACTTTGTACTAATAAAGGTCAATAAATCATGTCTAGAACAAAATATATACATGGTAAGTTACACCTAAATTCTATAGAAAACTAGATTTGATTGACCGTTTATGCATTTGGCCGAAAAGTTTAATTACACAAGTTATTGTGCATAATAATACGGTATCATCAGCCATATTTCTACACCCCCAAATAATAAAAGAGCAGTGGTTCCAACCAAATTGAAGTAGCGTGTCTTAGTGAGGTGAATTTCAAGCTGTCCTGAAAATCTTTTATACCCAAATAAAAATAAATATGTAATATGTAATATGGCACTTGAATTTAGAACAAATGTTTAGGTGATGGAATGGAATGCAAGCAACCCTTTCGTTCAGTTGATTACTATTATTTTTGTATTGTATTGTATTGTGTTGCTTGCCCACAGACCATATTTACTATTGCTGCAGTTCTACAATCACCGTCAAATCCAGTTGTTTTTAAGAACACTTGCATAGCTTAAGTTGTTTTCCTCAGACGTGGCCATATGCAAAGAAAATGACATTTTATCTTCTATATTTCAAAAATTTACATTTACATCTCCTTCTGTCAATTAAATATTATATTTGTGTCTGTTTTAATTAATGGAGTCATATCAGTTGAGTCTATTTTTTATAAAACTAGAACTCAAAATCTAAAAAATTATTAGCAAATTTTTTAAGGCCCCGTTGATCAAATTTAATTATTATAGAAGACTTAAGTGATGTATTCAAATTTATATTCTGAATATAATTTATAAATAATAATAACTCTACTGATAAAATTTTAAATAAAAAATTGATAAAAAGAATGTCAATGTTATTTTTTGAAGTGTAATGTGTAACATATTATTTTTCTTATATATACTTTATGGGTAAATATATAATTTTTCTCTTATTATTTGTTGGTGCAGAAGCAGAACTCTTATAATTGGAAATAAATCTCAAATTGTCCTTCGCACTTGCTTGTAGAAATGCTTTCACACTTGCTTGTATTTTCCTTCCATTTCTTGTTCTTTTGGGCTTTAATCTTGTGAGATTTGGAGGCTCTTAGTTTGCACATTGTACCTCGTTTTATTCGGCTTTATTAATTTGGATTTTAGATTCTAATTTTTGTTTTGCAGTTTTGAGTTTAATGAAAAAATTCAATGTTTTGACGCATGTAATATTTATTATGAAGAGACGAGACAATATCTAAATATAACCATTTGGACAGGTGAATGACTGTTCAGAAGGCATTACAAACCTATATGAACAAGGTTCCATAAAGCTAAAATTCGTTCAATTTTTACTGCAATCTCTTCTCCTTTCTACTGTTAAAAGATTCATACTTTATTATCCTAAATAGACAATATAGTTTCCATGGTCAAGGACAATCTAGCGTAGGAAGTAAGAATGGGCGCGATAATTTTTTTTTGGATTTATAGTTGTTTAAGTCAATCTTTTTTGTTAATTTTCTAATTTGATTTTCTCTATTAGCATTACTGTTCTTAAATATTCGTTTACTGGGCGTTGTATTTAGGGTTTCTTATTCTTGAATTTTTATTTTTTATTTTTTATTTTTGTTGTTTAATTTGATTGCTTGTTTAATACTGTTTTGTTTAGTATTGAGCCCAACCCTACTTTTAGGATTTGGTACTTTGAATGTTGAAATACTCATATTAGGGTTTTGTGCTTAATATTGTTTTGTTTAATCTTGAGCCTAACTTTGCTTTTAGGGTTTGGTGATTGTTCTTGTTTGAAGGTTGAATTACTATTAATTAGGGTTCTGTACTTGTTCTTTGAAAAATTCTAAGGTTCTCTGTTTAATAGTGTTTTGTTTAATCTTGAGCCTATCCTTCTTGTTACAGTTTGTTGGTTGATCTTGTTTGAATGTTGAAATACTGTTGATTAGGGTTCTTGCTTGTTCTTTAGAAAATTTTAGAATATGGTCATTATTCATAGCAATTTTATTTTTTGAACGACACAACTCAAAATTTGTTATTCTAATCATTTTGAATTAAAATCTAATTTTTGTCATATAGTATTTGACCATTTTTGATTTGGTTTATTTGCTTAGTTTTTATCTTATTGCAAAGGAAATTAAGAAAGAAACAAGAAGGAGAAAAAAGAGAGAAGACCAATTCCAACCTTGAGCCCGCAATCCGCCACCCGAAGTCTCGCTAGCCATTTTCTAAACTCCTTTTAATGTATCCTACTCGAACTCATCTTACTTTCGACAACTTTAGTAAATGTTAAACAAATATAACCAAAAGTAAAAAAAAAAATTAAAAAAAATATTACATTTCTAATATGAAATAATTGATGAAGATAAGAAATTTATAATTTATTATGATTTTGTACATAATTTTGTAGTAAAATATTAGCTTTTAATGTAAGTTGAATTAAATTGAAATACTATTATTCTTAAATTAGTCAGAAAATAACCCTAAAGATATTAAGATTTTTCCTTCAATCACCCGTTTGTTTTTTCTTTTTTTCTTAATTACCAGGGTTGTTACAGTCATGTAAATTAGGTGTAAAATAATAAAGAAATTATGATTTTTCTTTCTGTCAACAAATTAATCCTTAGTGATAGTATAGAAAATCAAATTGCATATATCCAACAAAAGCATTTGATTTCATTAAACCATTGTATGAGTCAAAATTGAATATAATCAATCCAACACGTAACATATGAGGATGATGGAAGGATGTGATGAGAGAAAGAGAAGAAACCACATTTTCGTTTCATAGACTGCCAAATCTAATTATCAATTAAAATAACTTCCTAATCATTCGACTAATAAATTTATTCAAGTTGTTCAATATTTTAGGTAGCGGTTAAATAGCTCATTTGAACAGTACATGTGGTTCAGTTTGTACTTAAGCTTAAATATTAGCAACCAATGCTCTAGCATTGGATGGAAGCTGAATAAAGGTGAGGATTTTCTCGCGGAATTTCAGAATTTGATGTTGTGTATTACCATTCTCACAATCACTTTCAGGGAAAAATTGTAGCTCTTTAACCTCTTTGACATCACAAACTCATATTCCTCGTTAAGTGTTTCTATAGGTCTCTCAACCTTTCCATTCATCAATGTCCCACAGAGGTGAAAGATCAGTTTGTATCACAATGTTATCATCTAGGAACACTACCTTGTTAAGGCTAGGAAACAACTGTGAAGAGAATTCATTGATTGAGACGAAGAATGCTAAGACTTAGCTAAATCAGGAAAGCTAGCAATAGAAAATTTAGAGCATTCTGTTGACTCTAGGAATCAGGTGTGAGAAAATAAGTGTAATACTTGTCTCTAGTAGATTAATATGAATTTCATTCATCAAAGAGTTGTATTTAGTACTAAATGCTTGTAACTTTGCCTAAATAACGTAAGGTTTCTCTGTAATATTTAACACTATAGCGGATGAACCTTCTATAAATTTTGAGTGTACACATTGATCTTTTCTTTCATTGCTTGCAAAATAGGCACTCTTCACTTTGAAAACCAATCAAACTGATGCAATGCCTTGACCTCTGGTGACGAAGGGCGTAATGAAAACCATGATTGCATTGGATAGTGTTAGGGGTAAAAACTAAGTGCACAACTGTTTCAGTGATTTTCACCAATTTCCAAATCAGTATTTTGATCCCAAGGTGAGAATACTAACGTCACAGCAAACGGAAGGCACCAAGTAGTTGAAAATCTACCTTACAATAAATAGTTGCTTTATCTACTACAAAGATAAAGTATATGATTGTTACAGAGGCAGTGAGAGAGGTAATTTGACTTTGAGAATTGCTTGGTGAATTAGGAATCGTACAAAAGCATATCAAGTGCATTATAATAATAAGAGTGCTATTTATATATGATTGTTATAGAGGCAGTGAAAGAGGCAATTTGACTTGGAGAATTGCTTGGTAAATTAGGAATTATATAAAAGCATATCAAAATGCATTATAATAATTAGAGTGCTATTTATTTAGTAAAGAATTAGGTTTATCATACAAAGACAAAGCATATCAATATTCAGTATCACTTTGTATAGGAGATTCTAGAAGAAGATGGAGATTCAAACTATTGCTGATCGTACTGATATGTTGACAAGTGCGGTGACTGCAATCAAGTTTTAATATAATTTGGACTTAACCTACAATGATGAAATTTAATGATTAGCATAAAGACACTGTCATAATCCAATTTTGTCCTCTGTAAATTTTATTCATATTCGAGATGTCGAATTTGTAATAATCACATAAGGCTTAATTTTTAAATTATTCTGCAAAAATTATTTAATAAGTTTGTATCTTAACTCAAGGCGCCGAATTTTGATAGCGATGTGTGTCTATATTTTCAAACTAACCATTAGGGTAATTTTGACAAACTTGC
>JAWDEX010000007.1:5138241-5149862 GCA_035221805.1 Trichilia hirta | reverse complement strand
ACAAATTTATATATACAATGAAGTAATGCCCTGAATAATATGACACGATTGGTTCTAGGGCATATCTCCAACACATTATGGCCATGAAGGAAATTCGAAAAAGTAATGACTTGTACCACTATTAGAGTAGTACAATTACTGGGATAATTGTAGTAGCTTCTATGTGACCAAGAGATAGAAGTAACCAAGTTATGGCATATGCACTTGGAACATGTAGGTGAAAAATCTTTTAAACTTCTATAGTAAATCAAAGATTGTTGAAAGGAGTGTAAGCTTGTGAATTGATTTCTGCAAACACATGTCAGAGGAAAGTAGATAAAGGTCAAATATAGTCAACAATCTATGATACTAAAAGTATTTTGGACTATTTCACTATGATATGTAAGACCATTTTAAGATAGCTTCTTTGGGAGGAAAGCATTCCTATGTGTCCCTTGTTAATGATTTTTTTAAAAGTATGGGTATATACAATAAAGACAAAAGATGAAGTGTTAGGAGTTCACACAAATGAAAAAAGTGGTGGAAACTTAAATATGTAAAAGGATTAAATGTCTCCAAATAGATAATGGTAAGAGTATAAAAGTGATCCATTTTTGAAATTATACAAAAAAGAAAAGTATTGTGAGATACTTCATAATCAAAGCTATACCACAATAAAATAGGGTGATAAATATTATGAATTGAATATTGCTAGAGAAAGTTCAGTGCATATTGTCCAATGCTGGGTTAGACTTAGGTAGTAATTTATGCATGTCCCCTCTTTAATTGTAATTTATTACTATTGGTGGTAAAATGCCATTGAAGAAATAGTTTGGAAAACCTACTATTAATTATAATTTCTTATATGTGTTTAGTTTTATTCTATACTATCACGTTAAAGAATCAAAGTTACATCCAAGAGCAAAGAAAGCAATTTTTCGAGGATCATCTCCATATAAAAGGATATCAATTTTGGTGTCTAGAAATAAAGAAAATAATATTTAGTAGAGATATTACTATTGATGAATTTACCATGTTGAAAAAGGTGACAACAAAAATTACTAAGCACACAGATGATACTTTAAAATAAATAGAGTTGAAAAAAGAATTGTTATCCCTATAAACGAAAAATAGATGTAGACACTCAGAGGAGTTAGATGAAGAAGACATTTTAACCTAAGAATTTCTATAGTAATATTTACCATTTGCATTGAAACAACCAAAGAGAAAAACATAAGCAACTACTCATTTTGCAAATATGATCGCTTATGCACTTTCAATTGAAAGTGGTGACTTTCTTGCTACTTATAATAAACCAATCCAAAGTTTAAAAGAAGAAAAATAGAGGATAGCCATGAATGAAGAAATACAACCCCTTTAAAAAAAAAAAAAATCAAACATGGAAACTAGCCAGTCTTCTAAAGGAAAAAAAAAAAAGGCAATTGAATGCAAGAGTGTATATGCAAAGAAAGATGGATTCCTAACAAGAATTATATTCATTATAAAGCAAGGTTGGTAGCTAAAGATTATGCTCAAACAGAAGGAATTGATTATAATGAAGTATTTTCTTAAGCTGTAAAATAATTATCAATTCAAATTCTATTGGCTTTGGTAGTGTAGTTAGATATGAAACTAATTCAAATGAATATAAAAACTGCATTTTTATATAGAGATTTAGAAGACAAAATCTACATGGTATACAAACTTAAAAGATCACTATATGAATTGAAATAATCTCCAAGATAGTAGTACAAATGATTTGGTAAGTTTATGATGGATTAGAAGTACACAAGAAACAAATAAGATCATTATGTATATTTGCACAAGCTATAAGACGGATTCTATAGATATCTTCTTTTTCATGTTGATGGTATGCTAAAAACTTCCAAAAGCCAGGCAAAAACTAAGAAGCTAAAGACTTGATTAAACAAGGAGTTTGAGATAAAGGATCTAGGTGAAACTAAAAAATTCTCAACATAATTAGTTAGAACTTAAACTTTGTTAATTCTAGTGAGTTCTTTATTTTTTATGACTTTTATTTTTTTTAGTGAATTTTTTATTTTTTATGCCTTTTACTTTTATTATTTAATAGTTATTATCGAGTATGATTATAATGATATATTATATTATTAAATTATAATTTTAAAAATGATTTGACTGGAGAGATTAGATTTTAAATAGGATTATTTTTGTAATTCCTATGATCTTTTATAAAAATTTACTTAATGTAACTTTTAAATACAATCCATCGCACTTTATTAATCTATGCAATACTTACAATAAATCTATTGTTAATTAGTGGAAAATCACCCAAGTTGTATATTTGATTTAATATGTCAACTTTGACCAGACTTGAATTGGGACGTGAATGCATGCATATAGCTGGTGGATACTTGCTTACCTGATCAATTAATATTTTTATTATTAATTAAAAAACAAAAATCTAATAAAAAAATTGAAACTTAAAACCCAAAATTTTTTACAATTTAATATATTATTTTTTATGAAGTATTATATAATTTATGGTGTGCATTTTTTATTTTATTATAATATAATAATTTTAATATAGATGATTGTGTGCTCTAATTTTTAATTTGATAATTGAGATATTTCATCTATATATAGTTTAATTAAAAAATTATTATTTTTTATTTAAAGATTAAAATTTTCAATTCAATTATTTTAATTTTTTTATCAATTATTTTATTTTAAAATTTTTTAAATTAAAAATAATTTTAAATTTTAATAAATATTTTGTATGTATAAATATTCACAAATATCCATGAAATTTTACAATCTACTCGAATATAATCCAAATCCAAGCCCAAGCCCAGTTTATAACTTAGATGAGCGTCCAACTACAAATAATGGATTGCTAAATACAAGCACGGATACATTGTTAAAGTATCTTCTCCCGTTGATAAATATTTTTATTCAAATTTTTTCAACTGCAGTTGAAGCCAGAAGGGATGTTGATTCTTTCTCTCTAAGTCACCGGTCTCAAATTCAATTTATGGTAAAAAAAAAAAAAAAAAGAAACTCTCTTGTTTTTCCTCATGAATGGTATGGGCTATATAAGCAATCATTGTGGGTAATGGGCTGAAGCCCAACAATGATATCTACTCAACTGACCATATTTCATACTCTTTTAAGTTCAAAGTAGGCTTATGTGGAAGTTCCGGTTGGTGTGAATTTTACCTGCCAAAGACAACTCTTATTATATATCTTTATCCATTTTTATATTAATTTAGTACAAAATTTTTAAGATAAAAGAACATTTCACTTCTAAAATTATTAAAAAAATATCTATTTTCAACTTTGTTTATTGACTTTTTTCTATTTTAGACATTTTTAGTTCTTTGTTATAAAAACCTAACCTTACAATAGTGTTGTAGATCACAAAATTTTGAATTTAGGGGAGAATCAATTTAACTGCACCATAAAACATAGATAAATTTGAGTGAAAATAAAAAAATTTTTAATTTATTAAAATAAACTAATAATTCAAGTTTTTAATTAGGATTTATGTGATTAAAATATTTTTTAAAATAATATAAATAATAATATTGTATCAATATAATTCTAGCTAGCAATAAAATTATAGTTTAAATTTTTTTTTAAATGTGGTGAAAATATCATCCATCTTAAAAGAAGTCATCAATTATATTAGATAAAACATTGGGATGTATCATGTCTATTATGTTGAAGAGTGTTGTAAATATTAGCTATCATTAGTTGAGATGATTTGATTTATCCAAATAATCCTGCAAGATGATATCCAAATATTCTAAATTGAATTATAAATAATTTCTTCCCATTTGTAGTTTATTTATAAGAATAAGTACTAAAACAAGATTGTTTAGTCTTATTATGTTGAATTTTATGTTGTCTATTTTTATTTCTTTTGTAGGATTTATACTCTTTAAAAATAAAACATATGGAATTATGTTTCATAATTTTATTTTTATCTATATTTATAAGATGTATAAAAAAATGCTCTTTTATTCTTAAAACCCATTTTATAATGCTTTTAAAAGTAATAAGCAATTTATTCTATAATTTTAGAATGAATTTGTTTTTCATAAAAAAAATTTGAAACTGCTTATTTCATAATTTGCTACTTTTACTTTTAAAAAATAACTCATTAGATGATCTAAAAAGGTATTTAATATAATTTTAAAAATTTTTATTTTAATCTCATTATTTTAATAAAAAATAATTATATTATATATTTATTAACTCATATGGTAATATTCAAGAGAGAGGTGAATTAGATTTTATAAAATTTTAATGCACTTAAACTTTTATAGTTATATTAAATACAAAAAATAATCAATTGATTGAAATCCAACTACCACAATTAACATATTAAATGCAATACAATAAATATAAAAGGAGAGAGAGAGAATTGCAAATACAAATTGATAGTAGTTTGACAGTAAAAGCCTATATCCATTGTCTTAGTTTAACTTTACATTGAAGTTTTATTATCCCCTTATTTTTTATATATAGCTTTTTCTTTATTGTAAAAAATAATCAATACAATCTCCTTCTTCAATGGGGTGAAGGGAAATCCAACAAAAATCATAATAACAAAAATTTTTATTTCTTTCACTAGAGTTGATACACAATATACTCTATAAATTTTGCACACAAAATAAAATCGCGACAAATAGTATAAATTGATTGATATCAGTCTCTTCTTTTGTTCTATTTTTTATTCTCATAAATGAGTTTTCTACTTAAATGTACGAAAATTTTCATGCTAATGTCCAATTGCTTTCTATGAAGCATTTAATGCTCACATTTAATTTTTGCAGTGAAAAAGACTAAAAGGTGTTGATACTTTTTTCAGATACAAAAACTTGTGTCGATTAAATTTCTTCATATATCTATCTTATAAAAGCCGTCAATTTGATCAAGTATTTAAAAAATTTTCTGACAAAAAGTATTGATACTTTGTCTAAAAGTATTAATTTTATTCAGTTGTAATTTTCATTACTAATTCTTGGAAACTTAGGTGAAATCACATTTAATTATAAGTCTTGATACTTTTTGCAAAAGTGTCAATCTGGTCATCTTCTAAATTTTTTCCAACTCTCGAAATTTCTTGTGTATCAATCCTTAGACCCTTTGTCATGATAATATTAGTCTTAAAATTTTTCTGACAAAGTATCAATATTTTTCTTGATAATATCAATCTGGTTTAGCTTATAATTTTTTCGTAACTCTTTAAAATTATTAGTGTTTTGATGTCAAAGCGTAAGTGTCAATAATTTCTTCAAAAGTGTTGATCTGGTTCAGGTTATGATTTCTTCGCAACTCTCTGAAATTCTTTGTATGTCAACCTTTCTTTTTTTAGTATCGATTTAGACTCCTTTGCTTATAAGAGTGTTTATATAATTCGTGAAGATGTTGATCTAGTTTGCTTCATAATTTCTTCTCTAAGTCTTTAAAATTTCTTGCGTATTAATATTTTGTTATGATGTATTAATCCTTTTATAAAAGTATCGATCTCCTAAACCTTATGTGTCAATTTATTTTGCTTAAAATTTAACTTTTCAAAGGGATTGTTAGCATAACTTAAAATCAAACTTATACAAACATATTTCAAGTAATTTTAACTAATTTAATCAATTCAAAATTACATGATTATTTATTTTAAACACAACAAACTCAAAATTCATCAAACACATTAATTCAACATCATTTATCATCAATTTAACTCATAATCAATGAATTTTAACTAATTTTCATTCAATTTTTACTATAATTTATTAATTTACGATTACACGTCATCATTAAAAATATATCTGTGCATCAATATTCTCATAAACTCTATTTATATTATATATTTATTATTGTATTACAAATTTCTTTTATCAATCAAGTATAGAGGGCATCAAAATTTCATAAAGGAAATTAATTTATTTTGTTGTTTATTTAGAAAATCGAAGAATTATTTTGTTGCTTATTTAGTAAACGAGAGACAGAGACTACTAAAATTACAAGAGTCATGACATATTATTAAATTATGTTTCTTAAAAGATTTATAGCATTATTTTAATAATTTTATAAATAAAAAATAATTTAAAAATATGCATATATGGACAAGCAGGTTGTTTCGTAACAGCTAATACATCAGCAGGAAGCCCCCGTTTTCACAACAGTCAATGTAATATTTTGTTTTCATTGACATTATTACTATCTTCTATACTTCCCTTCCTCCTTATATATATATATATATAAATTGTAACAACTAGCTAAGCGAAGTATGAAATTGTGAATAAAGATATTTAACATTTTTTTTTAATGAAAAAGCCCAAAAACAAATTCATGGTAGGATAGAGTGACAAAGAGGCTCATTGTCCCTCTCAATTTTAGCCAGTTGAACCAAAATACTAAATCTTATTAATTGGAAAAATGAAACGTTACAGATTTTTATTTTATTATTTTATTACAAAACTGAGAAAATTGCAACATTGAGAGAGATATGTCAGCCTCTTCAATCAAGAGATAATATATCCACTAGCTGTTGTTATACTTTGACACTCTCCCATTACATTTTATTTTTTCACATAACAAGCCTCTCCCTAGTTCTATGACCGATGATGATAATTAATGGCTGTTAGTTATCATGGATATTCAATTCTTGCAACCATACACCACTGTTAGTTCTCCTTTCTCCACCGTTGGCACTTGCGATATAATCACAGTAGAAGATTGATTCTATCAGACATTTTTAGTATATCCGAGTAAATCTGATCTCCTCCAATATCAGCACCGGATGCTCCAGCAGCAACTCGCAAAATATCTTCAATTAAAGCAACATTACCCATTATGTCAACGCGTGCTCCGCTTTCTAGACCTCTCCCCTCCAGGAGGCTGGCTGGTGGCTTGTGCCGGTACTCTCGTGTGTATGTAACAATGCCAGAGGGATTGAACCGGGTCCTTCCTCTCCACCCTTTAGTGCACATGAAACCGGCACTTAGCACTGGTACGCTCTCATCTCCATCCACAAAGTACACACCAAATTTCAAACAGCTATTCTCATTTCCGTCACCATTCGCAGAGGTATCTATCCGGAATGGAATGCTCTTGCACCTATCATTAGGTGAGAGCTTGTAGATGTATGATCTTTCAGTTGGAATACCCACACCATATAAACAGTGTATCTCCATGCCTGGAGCATCAGGCAACCTGAAATGTATAGATTCAATTTTGTATAGCAGCGTTCGATAAACAGTAAAAAAATAGTAGTTCACATATTGCTATTCGCAACCTGAAGATTTCAATGATTTTGAACCTGAAGATTAGAGGTAACGAAGTTTAATTTTCCATCAAAATTGGTGAAAACCGATTAAAAGGCCTTTTTATACTTACTTCGCTTCAAGTGGATTGGACCAGTACTTGTAATGGGCATATTTGGGATCATTGAGATTGTCAGCTATGCCATGAGAGAAATGAGTCTCAGCTCGTCGCATTGTTTTCGGAGCCACAAACCGTAGTAGATCAAGAAGAGTATTTGCTGTGTAAACTTTCTTTTCTGCAACTTTCTTGATACTTTTTCTATTCATCTCATCATATTCAGTCCAAACTTCTCCGCACGACGAGCTCATATTTTTTGAGGCACTAGTGTGCAAAAACTCCTGTGGTCAATGAATGATTAACAATTTTCTCATTAAAGCAAACATAAGGAAGAACATGGAACATAAATGCGACCAAAATATAAGATTGATAATTCCCTTGCTTGCACAATTGATGCAAGGACACAAAAGGACATTTAATGAGGATAAAAGCTGCTAGGTTTCTTAAAAATGCTAAGCGTTGAAACATTTCATTTTGGTTGCACAGTACTTCAACAAAAACAACTAAGTTGCCTAGTGAATCAGTTGTTGCGATGATGGTCTCCCTGATGGCATGAACAAATGACAGAAACATGGATGTATTCTTGTTATTCAATTTTTATATAATACTAATGATACGAATGACTTCTGGAAAAGGAAATTTGAACCAAGGCTCCTCCCATGCAACTAAGCTAAAAGGACAGACATACATGTTGAACCATTAGTAACAATCTACAGAGTTTTTATTGATTGTACCAAAGGAAAGACAGAAATAAAGTGAAAATATAGTACCTTTGAATCAAGAACAGGGATTTGTGAAGAAGGCAATTGTGATTCGTCCTTACCAAAAGAGATTATCCTTCCATACTTAATAGTCTCTTTTATTTGGAAGCTACCCTTTCTATCACTGTGGTTGGCATTGTTTTCAATTTGAGAAGGCTGAATGTTTCCTTTCTTTACCAGTTGGCAAGCATGCCCATCCTCTGGAGACCAGTCCAAGTTACCCCAAATGGTCTCCCCTCCTTTAGGCAACAATGACACAACCGAATCCCATGTTCGAGACACCCGCATGACATGTTGTAGTGTTTGAAGCCCAAGAATCTCAGAGTCCAAAATACCAGGTGCCATAGCTCTACAGGTCCATAAAAAATAGTCAAAATCGTCATGCTTTCTTAATGCTTTTAACAATTTTATCAACTTTCGCTTCATAATCTATAAAGGAAATGCCAATAGTAACTCATCTGAAAACCAATTTTTAAGCGGTAAAATTGCAAACCCTAACCTGATATAAGCAATATCTTTGCCCTCAGCTGAGAGCATATTACTGACTGCCTTTGGAACACCCAGAAATGCAGGACCAATGTTCATGATTGCTTTGATGTACTTGGCACACCAACCTGGACCACCACCTCCTCCCATGGGAGGAGGTGTTTCAACCCATTTAAGGAAGTGTAGAAAATACGTAACCCCCATGGAATGGGGTACCACCACTACTTTCATATAGCCGTTGTTTACATACATAAGCTCAATTTTACTCTTCAACCTACTAAGAGCTTGGTCCCGAATCTGCTTGTTCCAATTAAAATATATATATATATTAGTGGAAAATCAATTTAAATATATTACATATTTGTATCCATGCCTTGTACGTCATAAAAAATGGCTATTGAATCTTAGTGTATCTGCATTGTGAAAACTATAGCATAAAGAGCACACCAAACTGAAATATTTTTAGCTTTTTTTAAATGAACATTCAAAAGCTCCTAAAAACAGCACATACAGTGAAAAAAAGTTATTCTGTTCTGTGGAAAATGTAAAAATGATGGTAGAGTTCCGGAGAATATAACATGCCAACTTTGTGTAAATGATTTTGCTCATGCTAAGAAAAAGCAAACTATTGACAGTAATCCCTCTGTATATGTATATGGAAGAATTACCCTGTTCCATGCAGAAGTTAGTTTCTTCTCCATCATTCTCTCAATATTTTGATGAAACTAGGAAAGAAATATTGGCTACTCTTACTAAACAATGAGGCTGAAATTTCCGCCAAATTATTTTGGAACTATCACTACATGAGCATGATCAGTTAATGCAGCAACAACACTTGACGTTAAGAACATGGGAGCTTTAAAGAATCAGAGAACTCTAATACCTCTGTATTTTGGAAGGACAACCGCCAATCATAAGAAGCCATATACAAATTCTTTCCCTCATACCCTATCTTTGCCAAATTTTCAATCAAAACAGCCCATACAAAATACCCAGGAGCAAAATAGTCAGCTGCAACCAGTCCTGGAACTGCACGAACTCGAATTCCCGGGGGGTCAAGACCAGTCCCATTGTGCAATGATAAGTGTTCCAACCAACAAGAAGGCCTATAAATACCCACACAATTCTCATAAATTAACAAAACATTATAAAATTTACAGCATTAAGTTAACAAAATGCTATTCAAAAACCCAAAATGACAATTAGGAACTCACATGACTTCAAATTCAAACCCAAATCCAAAACCATGACATTAACTAACAAAAGTGACATTTATGAATTCATCCAAGGGAAAGGCTGAATACAATGTATAAAATCACCAAATGAGTCAACTAATTCAACCCAACCCATTCCAATCCAAGATATTAAAATGCAGTTCAAGTATGCAATAGAAAAGGCCAAAAATATCAACAGTATCATCATAGAAACATCAAAGGTTACTGAACGACAAAATGTCAAACATTCACGACATATGAAGTAATCATAATTAAAAAACATAAAACAGACAGAAATGCAATTCCAATAACCTTTTGAAGATTTCACCGAAGCCACCACCCCAAAGCCGTTTGCGAAACAAGCCTTCAGAACAAGACTTTCCCTCCCAGAGCTCAAGTCCCCCGGTCACGATACCCGGCACCAAAACAACTGGGTGGAGAGCTGTCAGACCTTCGCGCTTGAGCCTCACCCCTGGTGATTCGGGGACCTGAAAACCGGGCAATGCGGCTGGAAAACAGTTACACAAAACCAGTAGAACCCACCAAGTTGTACACAAATAACCAATTATCCAATAACAAGTATGTAAGCACCTCCACTCTCTAGGCCCTTTTTTTGTGCACTTTTTCTCCTTATTATCCGTTTGTAATAAATTCTTAGCGGGCAAAATAACATTAACAGCCTCTTCTTTCTTGTCAAGTTTTTGATCAATTTTGGGGGATTCAAAAGACTGAAGCTTTATGGGTTCTAAATAGCATAGCTTACGAAACCTGAGAATTGAAGCCATATATTTTGATGGAATGAAACCACAATTGACCACAAAGCTCAAGAAAACGATGAACCCATCAAGGGAAACCGAGAGAAAAAGAGACGGAGAGAGTAAAACAAGGAGAAATCAACCGAAAATTGGGATTAAAAAAGGCAAGAATATATCATGAACCAAAAGATAAGGAGAGTGTAGAAATTAATTGAATTGGTGTGAAAGAAAAAAGCCACTTTGGCTTAAAATTTGGTGACATTAAATGAAGAAAAAAAGCGAAGCTAGAAGAACGTAAGCATTGAGCAAGAATTGAGATACAGAAGTTGGAAAATTATAGTAGCATTGTAGCAGAGAGTGAAATATGGGCAGAGATGATGATGATAATGATGATGATAGCCGTTGCAGAAAAGAGAAGGAACAAAAAAGGTGAAAACCACGCGGTGAAGAAAAATAAGACGAGGAGTGTCTGTTTGTTGATGCAGAGGAAGAAACAATGATAGCAACAAAACAAAGATTAAGAACAGCAACAACAGAAATTTTAGCTGCTTTATTTCTCTTTCTTTCTCTTAGTTTCCCAATTCAGTCTCACTCACCAAAGCGATGAAACAAATGTGGTGTAAATAGTAGAAGCAGATCTCTCAACTTGTGTTTGTATTTGCAGGTGACACACAGTTGTCTTCTTACTTTACATGCATGAACGAGTATTCCACTGCCTTCTTTGCAATTAATCCAGACGTTTCCATCGCTTCACCTTTTCTGGTTCCGTAATTTTTTTTCTTTAATGCGCTCTGTCATTTTTTGACCCTTTGACATGTTTGCCTGAGATCTCGGATTCTCACGGGGTATTAAAAACGCCTCTCTCTTTCTCTTTCTTCATTTTTTTATTTATTTTTTATTTTTTAAATATTTAATGTCGTGTATGTTAATTTATATCGGAATATTTCTAGGAAATTACTAGAATTGCCATTCAATTGTAATCTAAACCTACTTAAAATTCTTGTTAATACGTTTTTTTTTTTGCTTTTGTTTATACGAGACTAAAATTTATTTTATTA
>JAWDEX010000007.1:5118179-5138141 GCA_035221805.1 Trichilia hirta | reverse complement strand
GAAAGCAAGAAGAATAGTGGAATCTCAGTATGAATATTGAAGTCGAGCAGAGTAATCGTAGGCTATTTGCCAAATCACTATAAAAATTAGCATTTGCACATACTCTCTCTCTTTACAAATTTAATTCATTTAATTTCTTATTTTTGCATTCATTGTTGTATAATTGTTTAAATTTTGTAATTGCTATAACATCCAATTCACCCCTCTCTTGGGTAATACTTTATGGGACAGCATAATCATACTTCAATAATTTTTGATAAGAAAATAATAAAAAACAGTTCGCAAATAAGTGTTGAAGTCCTTAAAAAAAGTATTGATATGACATAAAATGAAGAAGATAAAGTTGGGGAGATTGACTTCATATAGATTATAGTGAAATTTAGGAATATATACATATCAATTTAACCACAAACTTCACATGCATGCAAAGGATGAGCTTGCAAGGGCACAAGGCAAGGCCCTGGCTAATAACTTCTATTGCCGCGTACATCAATTACAATATTCCTCCTAATAAAAATATTTAAAAATACAAAACTAGCCAATTTATTAGAAATATTACATCTGAACAAGTTAAAACAATACATTCGACCATATATTTGACTTAGGCAACTATAAACTTTCGACTATGTATTCTACCAATCATTCAACCATATAATCAATTACTGCTAAAACCTACATTCAACTAAGTCCACTTTGCTCGATTGTATTACAAACTTACTTTGGAGCAATTTTTCAATTAAAACTACTCCATTAGTAACCGCTGTTGTCATTAACAACCAACATGTGTATTTAAACCATGATTTACATTTTTAATCTAAAATCACAAATGAAAGTGAATGAAACTAATCGGTTTGTGAGTGATTTTTTTCTGTTAAATGAAATAACAATGCAAAAGTGGAGGTCTTCAATAGCCGAAAATTATTGTTGATGGCTTCAATTTGGTCAGTTAATTTGGTTGAACGCCCAGCTTTGGATCTTGTGAGAACGTAAGGATGTTGAAGTAATTAAAAAAAAAAAAATGATTTTTGGAATTATACTATTTGGATCCTTGGAGGCAATTTTGTCCAAAATACTTATTTTTGATTTAATTTATAAAAATTTTTTAGACATGATTACTTTTAAAATAAGGAAAAGATTATTATTTTTGTCATTTTTTCATAATTTAACAATATGAGATAAATTCAACTTTTAACCATAAAGAAGATATTGTCAATTCAATTATTTTTGTGAGCTTATGTTTTGGCAATTTATATTTTAGAGAAATTGCTTGGTTGGAATGAAAATTTCCATTTTCTTATGGTAGTAATGATGTGATTAACTATTTCAAGATAATTGACCATAACACCTTTTTGTTCTACATTGTCACATTTTTTATAGACTATTTTTTTTTTTTTTTTTGTCTGGATGTTTAAATATCTGAATTTATCTATTTAAGATAATTAAAATTATTCATTTTTTAATTTAACTGACTTTTTAAGACACTTTTTGTTTAATAAAAATGTAAAAAAAAATTTAGTTTTTTTTTTAATCTTAAAAGTTTGAAAACTTTTATAAAAATATCTTTAATTAATTTATTTACATCCCTATTCATGTAAAAATCTATCACTTTTTTTATTTTTTAAATATTTGTATTTTTATTAAAAAATTACATAATTAAAAAAATTTGAAATAACAAAATAATATAATTATCATTTTTTATTAATTTAATTTTAATTTATCAGGAGATCTTATAAATTAAAAGATATAAATTTATTTTTATAAATATCAGTAATTATAGCAAAATTTAAGATTTTATTATTTATCTAATATGTAAAATTATAAGAATATAAAGGTAAAAACTTTAATTTTCGTATTTTTTTATTTAAAAGTATAAATGAATTTAATATTTAGATTTAGATTTTAAACAAAAAAGAAATAGATCATTGAAATTCAGAAATTCAAAACATATTTAGAGTTTAGATTTTTAGATATTTAGTAAGAAAAGGAATCCTACCTTAATATTTAATTAATTGAATTTATCTATATAAAGTAATTAAGATTGTCTGTTCTTTTAACTTAATATAAAGAGTAAAATTTTTTACGTTTAGTTTAAATCTCAAAAATATAAAATTATTATGAAATATATTCACAAAAATATATTTATTTGATTTATATACTAATCCACGTGAAAATCTGACATTTTTCTTTTATTTTCAAAATATACATTTTTTTTTTATTGAAATATTTTACAACTTAAAACTTGATTAACAAAATAATATAATTATCATTTTTTATTATTTTATTTTGTTTTAATTTGGATATATTAATTTATTGTATAAATTAAAAACATATATTTATTTTTTTGTAATATAAATAACTATAAAAAAACTCAAGATTTATTCTTATTTAAAATGTAAAATTATAAGGATATAATTAATTCAGATTTCAAATATTTAAGATATTCTGTAAAAACACATACCATCTTAATCTTAGAATGAAAATTTTGGATATAATTAATTCTAAAGGTGTGATATAAAAACAATAATATTGCAGATATTTTCATAAAATTATTGTGTATAATTGACTTAACATGCTATAATTGTATTAATTATTATATAATATACATTATTTATTCCTTTTAATTTACTAATTACATTAATTTTATTTTTTTATTATTTAATATTATTACATCATATCAATTTGTATACAATAATTTATAAACAAAATTTATATTTCGATCATTGTTCAATATAAAATAGACTGAAGTAAACTCTTTCAAAAGAGCATTGCTCCGCTCGATGAAATTATGTCTAACTCAAAATCCCATGCCCGATGTAGTTAGCAAGTCGTACAAGCCCAATGGGCCATCTTCTGGGCCCTGTAAGGATAATAATTTTTTAGAGTGATATCGGTCCTCCCAATGCAATGGCATCACAAACCAATTCAGAATTTGTTTTAAATCATCCCAGAGATTTTCTGATTTGATCATTAGTCATTGTTGATAATTTTTAAGATTTTAATTTTATTTCTTCTAAAATTTATATGTTACAAATTTATGCATTTTTGATAGAAAAGAGGAAATACAAACTTTTATACCAAATATAAATAAATACAAAAACAAGGATAAATTAGTAATTGTCTGATAGCTTTAGATAACGTGGTGCTGTTATTTGATTGAGTCAAACTAAAACTATCATAGTTAAAAAAAAAA
Organism: Trichilia hirta; assembly: GCA_035221805.1. NCBI lineage: Eukaryota > Viridiplantae > Streptophyta > Magnoliopsida > Sapindales > Meliaceae > Trichilia > Trichilia hirta. The sequence continues at coordinate 5,134,951 of JAWDEX010000007.1, read as the reverse complement.
AATTAATTTTGATTATTTTTAAATTATAATTACGTATATTTAATTATATCGTTACTTTGCTCCTTTTAAATAAGAGTGGGCGCGTGCAATTTTGGTCAATTTAAAATAAAATTTTAAGATAATTCGTATATTACAATTTAAAATTAAATTAATTCAATTCATTTTGTTAAAATATCATAGAACTAATTTAAATTATTAAGGCAATTTAAATTCTTAATTTAAATTATATTATAAAATTAATATAATTATTATTAATTTTATAATATTTTATTAATATTTAAGTGAGAATTTTATGAATAATTTTTTTTCATAAATATTTATTTTAATTATTACCGCTTACAAGAAATAAAAGTAATAATATATAATTGAGATGACAAATAAATAGTAATTATAATTTATATAAAATAATATTAAATAATTTAATTTATAATTTTACAGTTTAAAATTTAAGCAATCAAAAAATTTTAATTATTAATTTTAAAATTAATTTAAAAAGCAAATTATGATAATTTAAATCGATTTAAATTGAATGGATTTGAAAATATCAGCCCCTACTTTTAAAAACTATAAATAAAGAGGTGGAGAACGCGTTATGTGCAGAAAAAAAATACGTGAATGAACCCTCTAACTTCGTGTGGCAATTCTTTTCCGGATAGTTACCGAGTTTTCTTTTTCTTTCATCTTTGCAAATTAAATATTGTTCTTCTAATGTGCATCCTTAGAACAACTAACAACTGTACTCTTTTTGCACCGAGTAAACTAGCGAAAATTTGTTCTTGAAGACAGTTTTCAACACGTCTTGGCTTCTTGCCTATTTATTAATTTTCTGGATCCTTTCTTGGGTGCAGTTTCAGCCTCGATTGCTAATTGTTTGGGCTTCCAGATGCTACCGATTTGGACAGCGTTTTATGTTATTGATTATGCAGTTTTTGGCCACTGTTCCTGAAGAATTTTCAATTGCTGTTTCTACAATTTTTTGGCCGCTGTCTCTGCATTATTTTTACACTATTTTTGCAATTTTTTGGCTGCTGGTTTTGTACTGTCTGCACTGTTGAAGATCAAGAGAATCTGGAAATGCATAAGCTTCAATGGCAGGATTGCTGGTTGCAACACAGACTCCAGGTTTCTCCATTGCATCAAAGCCTCTTTAACCTCAGCCCAAGCCCACCAAATCTCGTCAGCTACAAGACAAAAGCTGGAGATTGTACAGCTCAAAGAGCGGGCACGTGGTCCTCAACTGTTTTGCTGACTATCATTGCGAAGCAGTGATTGGAGCGTTTCTTTTAGCTCTCTTAAATTCTAACACGTGTAATAATTTTAGATTTTTCTTCCCTTGCTAGCTTTTTCATCTTTCTGTCTGTATATGAACTGAACTACTGTATTCTTTCATTTTTGAGCGAGTGAAATCAAAGGTTTCGATACAACAAAACACCATTTTTAGCTATTTCATCATTACACCTTGTTTTCAAACTTGGTATAAGAGCCATCCATACCTAATAACTCGAGTAACTCTGGAACCACCTAGAATACAAACCAAATCCACTCAAGATCAACACCATCACCTTGTTGTTCACCATTCCCATCAAGCTAACAAGCACAAACTACATGCTAAGAAAGTTACAGATTCTTTCAAGCATTCTGGCTAATGACCTGATGGAGTTTCTTGAACCCAACTCCCACACAAATGATGATGGTAACTGATGAAAGTCAAAACAGAACGTCAATAGAGAATGCTGAATACTAGACTTGGATCAAACAAGATCGAGTTCGGATGAGCTGTTTGCTTTCTTCAATGACTGAAAGCATCTAGGAACCGCTCTGAAATGCAACTCATCTCATAAAGTACGAGTGACACTGGAAAAGCAATTCGTTGCACAGACCACAGCAAGAGCGATGCAGCTCTGATCACAAATATCAAATACAAGAAAAAATTCGTAAAATTTAATTTCAATATCGGAGAATTTTTATCAGTGTTTCTTTGATCTCCCAACTGTAATAGTAGGTTTTCAAAAATTTTCAAACCACCGAAGTTTTAGTGTATAATACCAAGGGTTTTTGTTTAAAATTTAGTGCATCGATATAATTATATAACAAAAATTATCACGTTTATTAATATAAAAAATTTGTATCAAAATTTTTATTTCTATTATTTGTATGAAATTATGCGGTAGATAAATCATGAAATATAAGGAATGAATATATTCAAAAAAAAGGTGCTTACATTGTTTAGCTAGGTGTACACAGAAATAGAATCATCCGGAAGTAAAGTCAACGACGAGTAATGTTTTCCAAGCAGATGCCAATAATAGGAATAGGAGTAGAATTCAGTACTTTTTAAATGATTTATCCGGCCATTACTCCGTGAAGGGACAACTATAAGTGTTAGTTACAAACACGCCTCGCTCGCACAGAATGCGTCTGGGAACAAAATCACACCGTCTGTCGGCGGTACAAATACAACTCCCGTGCTTTAGACGAGAAGAAGACCAGGGACTCGAATGCGAATATGTAAGGTAACTAGACGGTTATCATCCTCGTTCAAACGAGGAAATTTATCACTAACCCCTTCTAAAATTTGAAATTTAACTAGTTAGACAATTTTTTTAAAAAATTATTATTTTCTTTTCTCCCGGATTGCATTCGTTTTCCCTCAAAAATTTCTAACGAAATTAAAAATTATTGATAAATTGATAAATTTTTCAAGCATCTGATAATTTTAATAAAATGGTTCGGGGATTGTAAACAAGAGAAGAACATGAAAAATTTTAATATTTGGTTACTTTGGCTTACTAGTCTCATGAATTTTAAATATACTCATTCAAATTTTTAACTTATTAATACAACAACTCTTATAATTTTGTATAATAATGACTAATTAAAGAATATAACTATTAAATTTTTAAATTTTGATAAAAATAAATATATTATAATAATTATATATTTTTTAGCATATTTATAATATAATATTTCATAATTAATGTATAAATTTATTTATTTTGTAATAAAATTTAAGAAATTGCATATTATTTATTTATTTATTTTATGGCATCACAGAGGTAATTACGTTATTGTATTCGAACTTTAATAGATATTTTAATATTATTAGAACTAATCAATCTAATAAACTAAATTTGAAGAACTTCATGTTTTTTTTTTTAATATAAACTCTATAAAAAACAGTAATAATTTTTTCAAAGATATCATCTGTGCGATAAAATTTTAAATTTTAAATTTTAAAAAAATGCAAGTGATAAATCTCTTTCATACCATGGATAAAATAGACTATCATTTAAGGGTCTCTTGGGCATATTTTAATTTTGTACGAATATTTTTAAATATTAGGTCAAATTTAAGGCATCTAAATATTATTTTCTCAATATAAAATGATGATAGGAATGGTGTAATTTGTCACGTGTCCAACAACAAAAACAATTTTGAATGCTCTTTTCCTTTCTCAATCAATGTTTTGTATTTTATCTCCCTTTCCTTCTCAAGTCCCTTTTCAAGCATATATTTAAATAGAAAAAAACTTGGGTCTATTAAATTGAACCCTTAGATAGTGCGTTACCTTATTACATTAAATGATATGACGTACCAATCAACGACGTTCAATCGTTGATTGCAGATACGTTCGAAATATTAAAATTTTTTTTTTTTAAATAATATCTTTTTCTTGTGGTTACCTTAGGTTCTTATACATGAATCACAGAATTTTTTTAAATTATTTTTAATACAAAATATGCTTAATCATTTTTTTAATTTTATTTATAAAATTTTTGCATGTGGTTTTAAATTAATGGTATTTTCTAACTTTATTTATTTCTTAGAAATCCAATTCATTCTTACATTTTTGTTCTACAAATAATGTGCTATAAAAATATAATAATAGAAAAATTAAAGTCGCATATAGAATTTAATGAAAAGAAAAGAAACTTACAAACAAGCATTCCTAAAAGGTAAACACAATAATTGAAAAATATATTTTTACTCTTGTTCTAAATAAATTCAATATAAAATGAATTCAATTTTATAATTAATTTTAATTATATAAAAAACAAAAAGTCTAATAACCTAACAGAGTATTTTGATGGAACCAATCCAGCTCCCACATAAATGATAATGGGGACCGATGAAAGTCAAAATCAAACGAAGAATCCTGAATATTAGACTTGGATCGAATAAGACCGAGTTCTGATGCTTTCTTCAATTACATCCTTATAACCACTCTGCAATGCAATTCATCTCAAGTATATGTGACATTGGAAAAATAATTTTTTGCATAGATCACAGCAAGAGTGATACAGCTAACATTTCCAATATCGAACACCACCAAAAAAAAGATTCGTAAAATTTGATTTAAATATCGAAGAAATTTTTGTTAAATATTATTTCTTTAATTTTCAAATTATAATAGCAGGTTTTTAAATACATTATAATCATCAATATAAATTATGAAAAATAAGGAATGAATATGTTAAAAAAAAATAGGGTGTTTAAAGTGATTAGTTGGGTGTACATAGAAATAGAATCATCCAGTAGTAACAATGTAATTTTTTATAGTCAACCGTCAACGACGTATAATGCGTTCCAAACGGATGCCAATAATTGGAATATGATGTTCGCTACTCTAGATGATTCATCCAGCTATTACTCAGTGAAGTGACAGCTGTGAGAAGAAGACGAGGTACAAATGCGATTAGCAAGCCTAGACGAGATGAAGACGAGGGACTTGAATACGAAAATGAAAGGTGAGATGACTTACTAGCCGGTCATTACCCTCATTTAAACTGGGAATTTATCACTTAACCCCTTATAAAATTTAAAATTTTACTAATAAATAACTTTTTAAAAAATTATTTTCCTTCCTCACTGTTTGCATTCATTTTCCCTCAAAATTTTCTAGCGAAATTAAAAAATTTGATAAATTGATAAATTTTTGAACTACAAAAGTAATTTTAATAAAATGGTTTAGGTGATTGTAAACAAAAGAAAGAACATATAAATTTTTAATATTTGGTTTATTAGACTGATTAGTCTCATGAATTTTAAATATAATCATTAAATTTTAATTTATTAATACAACTCTTATAATTTTGTGTAATAATGATTAATTAAAGAATATAACTATTAAGTTTTAAAAAGATCATAATAATTATTTATTTTTTAGAATATTATTAACATAATATTTCATAATATATTATATAATTAATGTATAAATTTATTTATTTTATAATAAAATTTAAGAAATTACATATTATTTATTTATAGCATCATAAGAATCATTATGTTATTGTATTAGAACTTTAATACATATTTTAATATTATTAGAACTAATCAAACTAATAAACTAAATTTGAAGAATTTATATGCCTTTTTTAATATAAACTTTATAAAAAAAAAACAATTTTTGAAAAGATATCATTTGTGTGATAAAATTATAAATTATAAATTTTAAAAAATGCAAGTGATAAATCTCTTTTATACAGTAGATAAAATATACCTTCATTTAAGGGTCTATTCAGTATGTTTTAATTTTGTAAGAATATTGTTGAATATTAGGTCAAATTTGAGGCGTCTAAATATTATTTTTTCAACAATGTAAAATGATGATAGGTATGGTGTAATCTATCACGCGTACAGCAACAAAAACAATTTTGCTCTTTTCCTTTCCTTTATCCATGTGTAGAATTTTATCTGCCTTTCCTTCTCAAGTTCCTTTTCAAGCACATAATATAAATAGAAAAAAACTTTGATACATCTGACGTATTAAATTGAATTATTGGATAGTGCGCTACCTTATCATATTGAATCATACGACGCACCGTTCCATCGTTACTTGTGGATATATTCGAAATATTTAAATTTTTTCCGTTTAAATAATATCTTTTTTCTTGCGGCTACTTTAGTTTCTTATATATGCATCACATAATTTTTTTTAATTATTTTTAACACAAAATATTTTTAATTATTCATAAATAAGGATAAATTGTAAATACTGCAATATGTCATTGGTCCATTTGGAATCGGATCCACTTCCATAACTCATGACTAGCCGTAACAATATACAATTTTTTTTATTTTTTATTTTTTTGTACTAGAATTCAAGGTTAAGTAAAATTTGGTTTTCTATAATTAACGTTTACTATAATTATAAATGATAAATCACAATCGATGTCACACATACTTTTCAACAATTAATGTTCAAATTAAAATGATTATTTTAAATTAAAATATAATAGATAAGATGAATAAAGATACCTTTTGATTGAGGGGTCGCGGAACAAAAAAACTTGGATGAAGCTTCATTAATTTTTTTTAAAATTTTACATTTATTAACAAGTATCCTTAAATATTTGTTAAAATTAGTCTAAGAGTACTCGTCAGTAAAATTTATCTTTTAAAGTTAAATAAGAATGAAAAATACCAAAAAAACATAAAAAAAAAAGAAAAAGAAAAACTTAAAAACAACTATTCCTAAAAGTGAAAACAATTATTGAAAAGTATATTTTTACCCTTATTCTAAATAGGTTCAATATAAAATGAATTCAATTTTATAATTAATTTTAATTATATAAAAACAAAACGCTTAATTTTATTCTTCTCTTCTCTTCTCTTCTCTATCTCCTTTTCTTCTATTCCCACATTTTTTTCCGTAAAATAGAATTAATTGTACAATTTAATCAACTGCAATTAATTTCAATACAGAAAATTCACTTATACAAATCAAAATTCATATAAAATACTACCAACACAACTATTAAAACCAAAAATTTATAAATTAAATAAAAATTCGAAATCAAATAGAGAAACAAGGGAGAGAGAGAGAATAAAAAAACAGAGAAAAGAAACCTTTTTTTTTTTTTTTTAAAATGTAACACAAGATTTAATATTAGTCACTATTAGAAAGAGCCAACGCTAACGAAGGCAGGCGTCTAAGATAAGATTCCATAGGGATTGGAGCGTGGAAAAGCGCGCGAGAATTAAAATCTCTGTCCTTCGTTTTCAAAAGCATTATAAACCACGTGACCCAGCTGATTCGTAACAAGCCACTCACGTGACACAGTTTCGTTTCGTTTCCGGTAACGCCACACCACCTTCTTTTTCTTCACATTTATTTATTTATTAATTTAAAATTTTAATGGACTACTGGCCCTCTCCCAATTGCTATCCATGGAAACTTCTCTCCTAGAAGTCATAACAAAATCATAAGGGAACGAACATGTTCTTTATTTTCATCAAACCATAATTAGTATATTATCTTATTTTACTATTTATAGGTAAATATTATATTTTTTGGAATTGAAATTTTAAGACAAAATTAACGAAGTGTTGAATTACCATTCTAAATACTTGGGCTTATCTGTTTCTACCTAAGAAGGATAATTTTGAAAATTCATATTGTTTTGGTAACTATTTGCGGATACTAAATAATTCTCCATCAAAAAATTGACTTCAAAATAGGTGTTTTCTCTTTTTATATAAAATTTTTACAATACATTCGTTTCTCAGTTATTCACTTATCCGTCTTGCGTTACCCGCCAGATCGAACTTATCCTAAAACTAAATAAAAAATCCTGACGGTAGACTTTACCATGATTGACACGTGTCAGATATCAGTAGCATGTACAAAATCACTCAGCTAAACTCGAGAGTATAGTGAACGCCACTCGCAAAGAACATAGTCAAACTTGTCACATCAAATATCTCTCTCTCTTATCTAAGAAAACAAAATATCTCCCTCCCTCTCTTATTTTTACTTTAATTTTTCTTTCCTCGCTCTCTAAATATATACCTCTCCCATTCCTTCCCCCCCAATCCGATACGCTTTGTCTTTCTACCATCTTTCTATTGGCTCCACCACTGCCAAACGGCATTTCTCTCTCTTTTTCTCTTTCTATATCTCTCGAAAAGAAAGCAAGTTCACATTACTTACGTGTTCCCGACGGAAATGGCAGCTGCAGGCGTGAGGTTGGATCTGGACGGGAGGCCAATAAAGCCAATGACGATATGCATGATAGGCGCCGGTGGCTTCATCGGCTCGCACCTCTGCGAGAAGATTCTCTCGGAGACTCCGCACAAGATTTTTGCTCTCGACGTGTACAATGACAAGATCAAGCACTTGCTTGAACCGGAGTCACTAGCCTGGGCGGACCGGATCCAGTTCCACCGACTCAACATCAAGCACGATTCTCGCCTCGAGGGACTCATCAAGATGGCAGATCTGGTATTTTCACTCTTATAATAAATAAAAAATTCAGCGTCATTTCTGTTTCTTGCGACGATTTCTTGAATTTATACGAAATGTGGTGGTGTATTGGTACATCATGGTAAATTTTTGGTCAACTGTTTAACGTTGCAGACGGTAAATCTAGCGGCGATCTGTACTCCGGCGGATTACAACACGCGTCCTTTGGACACGATCTACAGCAATTTTATTGACGCGCTTCCTGTGGTACGTATGCATTCGTTTTTAATTTTTTTTATTACTGGAAAATCATTTTTTTTTTCTTTTCAATTATTTGGTCAGTGAGTTTGTTATTTGTTGTTGACGTTGATTTATTTGATTGAAAGGTCAAGTACTGCTCAGAGAACAACAAGCGTCTCGTTCACTTCTCTACTTGCGAAGTATATGGGAAGACCATAGGTAGCTTTCTTCCTAAAGATAGTCCTCTCCGTCAGGTAGCACTTAGTTTTCAGTTTATTTCCATTTTAAATATAAATATGAATCAAAATCGGTTGGTAGGCATTACTTTAGAAGAATGTTTCGTTTGTAATTTAGATTTGACTTTTGGTTTCTCTAGATTTGAATATAATGGAAAGAACTAATGTTTACCATTTATGGAGTTGAAGGACCCAAGGAGTGCTTTTCCACTTTTAAACAGTATTTCAATATATGTGCGTGGGTAGTATACTCATATTGCCGAGTATTAATTTTACCTCTATCCCACGTTTAAAGCTCTCACAAGTAAATGGAAAATACATATTTGAATTCTTAATCATAGCTACTATCAATTTCCATGTCATGTGTACATTAAACAGTTATATCATTTTATTGGAGATTCGGTGTTGGGACGACTTCAGTAAAGGTTATAAAAGGATTAAGGAGTTGGCTTGGAGTTATGATTAAATATATAGAAAGGTAACATTGGTTAAAGCGTTGATATGCTCTGCTTTGGGAATTAACCCGCATTAGGTGAGTCTTCTGTTCATGTTTTATTTTTCAGAGAAGAGAGTTTCAAAATTTGTTGTCATTGACCTTTAGTTTTTGGACATTAGGCTTGCTTGAGTAACAGCTTACAATCTACAAACAGATAATTATTCTAGCAACCTTTCAGAGTTTGCGGAGAACAATGAGAGGCAGCTACGGCATTGTTCTTGGTGGTTTATATTACATTACTTTTGTTTATGATGTGGGGCATTTGTTTGATTTTGTGTTATGCATCTATTTCTAGTATGAGATTGAGTCTCTGCTTGAGTTTTTTAATTTCAAAATCATACTGTTGGTCACTTTTTTTTTTTTTTTTTTTTTTTTTTTTTTTTTTTTTTTTTCAGCAGCATAGATCTCTTCATTTATGGTCTTTGTATTCCTTTACCTTTGCAGAGACTAAACTAATATGTTTAGATAAGAAATTCTCATCTTCCTTGATAGGTGCAATTTATTTGTATATTTGTTGTAAAATTCTTTTTTGATTAAAATGCCAATAAGGTTTTGTACTTTCTTATTTATGCTTCATTGCCTTCATTCTTTTTTAAAGTAAGAAGTTTCTCACTTAAGTTGGATATTGTTGCTAATAAGTTATCTTTTAGTATGAGGCCAGATTAAAACTTTATAAATTAATGCTATGCATTTACCCTTCTCTGTTACATATTGGTGGCAGGATCCATCCTACTATGTTCTTAAAGAAGATGCTTCCCCCTGCATTTTTGGCTCCATTGAGAAGCAGAGGTGGTCGTATGCATGTGCAAAGCAATTGATTGAGAGGCTCATTTATGGTGAGAATTCTGTTAATTCTTCTGTTTTTATTTTCTTATTTTTGGCAATATATTGACATGGCTTTGAGGGCACAGCTGAAGGTGCAGAGAATGGTCTTGATTTCACCATTGTGAGGCCGTTTAACTGGATTGGACCTAGGATGGACTTCATTCCTGGCATCGATGGCCCAAGTGAGGGTGTTCCAAGGGTCCTGGCATGCTTTAGTAATGTATGCTGGAACTTTGAATCTGACATACATATATATGAAATATTTTTGTAGTTAGCTTAACTGCGATCTTATTTCTGTTTCCTATCTCAGAATCTCTTACGCCGCCAGCCACTCAAGCTTGTCGACGGTGGGCAATCTCAGAGGACTTTCATCTATATAAAGGATGCTATTGAAGCTGTTCTTTTGATGATTGTATGCTTGTAACTCGCTTCTCTTCTATTAGTTTTTCCATGTATGGCATTTGTGACGAAGTTGCTAAGTTGGATCTGACAATGCAGGAAAATCCTGCAAGGGCCAATGGTCAGATTTTCAATGTGGGCAACCCCAACAATGAAGTTACAGTTCGACAGCTTGCTGAGATGATGACCGAGGTAAAGAATTTTATCTATTCACATTCATATTTTACTTTTACACCTCTTAGTTGTCTCGCCCATTTTTAGGATTCACTGTTGTAATTGTTTTTTGTACTTGGCAGGTCTATTCAAAGGTGAGTGGAGAACCTTCTCTGGAGGTGCCAACAATTGATGTCAGTTCCAAAGAATTTTATGGGGAGGGATATGATGATAGTGACAAGAGAATTCCAGACATGACCATAATCAACAAACAACTTGGTATGAACTTGCTGACTTGGATGTTGTAAAACCTTTATTTTTTAGGCTTTTGACGGTCATAATTCTGATCAAGTATATCTTTCGTGTTCTAGGTTGGAACCCTAAGACTTCGCTTTGGGACTTACTTGAATCAACGCTAACCTATCAGCACCGGACATATTCTGAGGCCATAAAGCAAGCAATATCAAAACCGGTTGGCTCCAGCTAAGGAGATACGGTGTTCTGATGCAGGTAAGAAATTGGGAATTTTACTTAGATGTGCTTATGGCAAATGTTTAAATTCTTTTGCGAGTCTTAAATATATCTGAATGGTTGATTTGAATATACGCTACAATTTTTTGTCTCCAGTGCAGGTATTCAAATGGAGCTCAGGAAGCTGTGTTTTGGATGTCAATGTTTACAAGCAGTAGATTTTATTGGGAACTATATCATCGTGATACTGTAATTTGTTGCGAGAGCTTGGGCTACCCACATGTTATAGGGTACATTATACGAGGATAAATGTTTTTCGTTTCTCTAGGGGTTGGCCTGGCCCTTCTTTAGTTTAATGTTCGTTGTTCCTGGGGAATTCATTGTATTAATTTGTCAGACCCTCTCAGGATCATATCGTGTTTTACGTTATTATTTATTAATTTCATGCATGTAAGTTTTTGTGATTTATTATTTTGAGGTTTTGAACTGTGGAGAGCATTACTGCTCTCTTGGTTGATGTTAAAAATTATGGTTTCGAGTTCAAGAAAAGTCTTCGGTGAATATTCATTCATCCAATAAACTCGTTAAAAAGTACTTTTCCTTTTAAGAAACATTAAAACTAATCGATGTAGGTTAAAGAACGAAGATATTGATCATTAGAAATTATGGGTGGTTAAGACTTAAGAAAAATAGAAAAAGTATATTCTAAATCTTTAAAAATGTGTCAAATATTGTTTTATATTATATTTTATAAAATTTATCAGTTAAAAACAATACTTAACGTGTTTAATTTATTGCTCCCAATATCAAATGTGGCCGTTAACAAGAGTATTTAAATGAATTTATTAGATAGGGTCAGCAATAGGAAAAGATTATAGTTTTAGGATTACTTCGAGTATTTTATTTTCTACCATTATTAGGTACTCTACAATTGTTATGATAACGAGATCTGTATGGTTCATTTTATAAGATCTACCATTATTAGCTACTCTCCAATTCTTATTAGTTTTTTGTTATTTATTTATTTATTTATAAATTTTACACACAGCGTCCTCGAAATCAAATAAAGTTGACAATAACAACAACGACAAAAATAAAAAAGTTGTCTATTAACCATTTTGTCATTTAAAAATAAGAAGCACAGTTGTTTCCCAAAGCTACCTTCCCGGAATTTTGTTTGGCAATTTGTTGAGTCAATGGCTATGGATTAAGGTGTTGGGCTGTTGCTAACAGGGACGTCAGCCAGTAGCTTTATCGTTGAATTGTGGACTTGTAATATCCTGAATGCACGATAAGATGATATTCCTGGAAATTACTTTTTTCTTTATTACAGAAAATAAAATATGGAAAATTTAAATTATCAAGTCTGCTAATTGCATTACGCATATCCTCAATTAGACGTTTATAATATTGATTATTCTTATTAATAATTGAGGTGGATTGATTTTCCACTTTACTTTGCATTTACAGGTGAATATAGGAATTCTGCAGTGTAAGCATATTTCAATACAATCAAATTTCAAAAGCTTTCATAGCCAATATTTTGGCTTAGAATTCTGTTAAAATATTTATAACATTCAAAATACTAGGGCAAAAAATCAAACTAAAAGAGAAAAGAATGGAAAGAATAATTGGACCAAATTCCCTTTTTCTTTTGAGTGAAGGAAATAGGTAGTCCGATTTCAATTTTGGTGCATTTACTCATTTGGTGGTAGACCTTTTCAAGTATTTATAAATTAGACATTTTTTTTTTATTTGCTTTTAGTTTCTCTGCGAAAGATACTAAAAAGGCAAGCGTTACACTCTGCAGGAAAACAATTTACAGAAATGTTTGAAAAGTTTGGTTATTTTTAAAAGAAAATATATTCAAAATTCTAATAATCCTAATAAAGGTCGTTGGTTTATCTCCATGAATATTATATAGATATATTGATGCAAGTCAAATAATTAAGTTCAATGGCATTAAATTTATAGTGGATATATATTTACATTTAGTAGAGGCGTTATACTTAAAATATATAAAAATTATAGTAAAAAAATGTATTTAATACTGATAACTTAACAATCATACTTATTATTTAATTGCACAAATCGACGAAAAAATTTTTAATTCAGAAACCCTATCCAATTTTGATACAATTATTAACAATTTTTGTTATAATTTTTGTATTTATTTTTTGTTATATAAAAGTAGGTCAATCCACCCTAGTCCACCTAATCAAGTCGATGAAGAGGATCAACCTCTTAATTAAAAGAGTAAAGTGCAGTGAGTGTATATTGACTGAATTATGGGTCCAAAATTTGAAATTTCACTTACAGGCAACCGAAAATGCCAGATAAACGATAACATCAATTTTATTTATTTATTTTTTTTTATTTAATTTCAATCATTCCCATTGTCTCTCTCCCTGCCGAGCCGGCTATAGTTATAATTTTGAGCTTGTTTCATTTTATAACTTTCTCAACAGGACCGTGTTGAATCTTTTTCGTAGGGTAGTGCGTGATATATTCGTTGTTTTCATTGTGTTTTAATAAATTAATCAAAATGGTCCATGGTTATGAAACTGTTGTCTATGGGGATGTAGGGACGTAGTTAGGCTTTCGGTGACCTAAACGCGCGCCCGGACAATTCGAAAAAGGGCTTACTGTTCCCCGCATCATACACTTTCAATGTACTCAGTGGTGGACTTCTCTTCTGTGCTCTTTTTATTTGTCATTGATCTCCCTTATTTTTTTTTATATTAAAATGGATATGTAATTTCTCCTTGAAGGGAAAAGTTTAAATCTTGATGTTGAAGTAATGATTTTTATTTTTATGGTGGGATGGTGGGGGAGGGAGATTATTTTACTATTTTGAAAGGTTTGCTCATAGAAGGTAACTGAAGTTTAGTTGGGTTGTATATTCTTCCTTTCATTCATGGCCCCTGCAGCTAAATTTTCTACGTTCTACAGAGAAGGCAACAATTGGTAAGCTTGCTCGATATCCTTTTGTTCTTTTTTTCGGAGTTTTATGTTTTTCAACGATGGGTAAAACCTCATCTTCTTCAATTTGATTCAAATTTTCTATTGATGGTCTTGGTTTCTCATTGGGTTCGTTCTTAGACTTTTGAAGGCTTAAACAAGTAAAATATAGTTTAATTTGCATTGTTTAGTTCAATGTTTCCAATTTGGGGCCCTTTAGTAAGAAGAATGAGTTGTAATAATTGTTATTTCTCATGAGATTGAGTAGGAGATGGAGTGCGATTGCCGATGTGTATCTAATGTGATCTTAATGGGTGTTGCCGGTACTGCACTGCAGGGTTGTCAAGCGATGTAACTGTTACTGTGGAGGGAATAAACTTCCATCTTCATAAGGTAAACATGTTTCCAAGCTTATAATGAGACTAAGGATCTGGGAAATTGATCAGCCTTTCTCTAGTATTTTGATTTATTTAAGAGTGCGATATGAAACTGTGGGAACACTACTCTCTGATGCTAAATGAATTGACCGGCATATTAGGCACCTGGATTGAACTCATTGTATTTTATAGATGAGTTTTCCATCTTGAAAACGGATCAAATGGAAGCAATGTCTTTGAACCATATATAATTGGTTGAGTTTGAGGTTAGCTTTCTGATCTAGTTAAAATCTGAGAAACTGCTTATTGTCTGTAAGAGCCTTTTCCAGAATGAAATCTGGCAGTAGTTGGCGTGTTTGACTTCTAAGTTGGTTTCAGCTTGAATTTCAATTTGGTCTGGTGATTTCAATTGGAACGAGGACCGCTTGCTTGTAGGGTTTTAGCTTGTAAATTGGTTAAGGGTTTATACAAAGTCATGACAGGTACCATGTACTTCTTTTCTGGAGTAGAACAAATATGCTGTTGAGTATTATATGCAATATCTGTCTCACAAATATGTTACAAATTTTAAGTTGCATCGCCTGCAGTGACAAATCTTCTTCCAACCTGGCCTGCACAAACGATTTCCCTTTTTGAAATTTAAAGAAAATCCATATGTTCTTGGATGTTGTATCGTTTTCACATTATTTACAAATTATTTAATGTCTTCTTTCTGTCTCAAGTGAAGGATATGAAAGTATTTTGTTCATATAGTTGTTATGGATTGATTATATTCTTCTTATACCCTTGGAATGAAAAGATTGCAATTCTCTCTCCTAGGTTTATGGAATGGTGTTGCAAGTCTGTATCATGGGTTTAGGGAATGGTGGCAAATGAGTTTGTTGGATTGATGTCAATTCTATATCTTGTTCTCTCTTTACGTTCTTATGGATGGTGTACTTATGAGGAAAAAATTATACATTTTTGTTACATTGTGTCTTAAAGAATATTTACAACTATGCCTGACTTTGCAGTTTCCACTTGTATCAAAATGTGGGAAGATTGCTTGAATTCATTAGGAATCTGAAAGTACCCAAAAAAAGATTTTCATCACTGATCTTGAAAAATTCCCCGGAGGCCGTGACACTTTCTTGATTACTGCTAAATTCTGCTACCGTTACCAGGTGGAATTGACACCAAGAAACATAGTAATGATGTACACTGCAGCAGACTACCTTGAAATGACTGATGAACACGGTGAAGATAACCTAATTTCTCAATCATACAGTTTCTTCCAGGAAAACATTCTTCAAAATCGGAAAGATTGTATATTGACTCTTCAAAGTTCTGAATCTGTGCGCCAAGGGCTGAAAAGCTCCAAATTTTCAGCAAATGTTTGAATGCTCTAACTATGATGGCTTGTACAGATCCCAGTTTGTTTGGGTGGCCCATGATGATCTATGGTAGCTTACAGAGCCCTGGTGGAAGCATCCTATGGAATGGAATAAACACTGGGGCAAGAATACGAAGTACGAAATCTGGTTGGTGGTTTGAAGACATCTCATATCTCAGTGTGGATTTATTTGAAAGACTCATAAAGACAATGGAAGGAAGAGGAATAAGACCTGAAAATCTAGCAGGTGCTATAATGTACTATGCCAGAAAGTCCTTGCCTTGTTTGGGCAGATGGCACATTGGACAAAGTGGTAGTGCTAGAACTGTTACAAGTTTTAGCTTGACACCTGTTACTGTTGATCAAAAGGTTTTATTAGAAAGCATCGAGAAGCTTCTCCCACGAAAGAAGGGGAAATCCTTTTGCTGTTTCTTGCTTGCACTTCTTCGTGTTGCATCGATATTGGGTGTGAATGATAAAAGCAAGTATTCCTTGGAGAGGAGAATAGGGATGCAACTGGAACTGGCGACCCTGGATACTCTTCTAATTCCTAGTTATTCAGATTCTGACACTTTATATAATACTGTTTACATTGAACGAATCATCCATTATTCAATTACCTCAGAATCAAAGGTAGTGTCATGTTCTCCAGCATCAGCGGATATGGAAACATCACCATAAAACAAAGGGATCATTAGGAAAAGTCGCAAAATTGATAGATAGCTATATTGCAGAGGTTGCTTCTGATGTAAATTTGAAACCAGGAAAATTCGTTCACTTGCAGTGGTCCTACCAGAATCTTCAAGAACTTTTCATGATGGGCTATACCGAGCTCTAGATATATATTTCAAGGTTCGTGTTCATGGGTCCAACTATTGAAATTACAGCTTGCTGATTTTGAAAGCTTATGTTTATTAATGTCTTTGTGCAGGCACACCCTTGGCTCTCAGATAAAGATATAGAAGAACTTTGCAATATCGTAGACTACCAGAAACTCTCCATTGATGCCTGCGCCCATGCTTCCCAAAATGAGAGGTTGCCACTTAGAGTTGTTCTT
>JAWDEX010000007.1:5094633-5118079 GCA_035221805.1 Trichilia hirta | reverse complement strand
CAAAGAGTTTGTAATGACAAGTTCATCTCGTATTTACTAATTATTAAAATATAATTAAATTTAGGGTTTTGACATTCATAAGCCCTAATTTAGTTAGGATTAAACGAATAGAAGGAGCTATTCACACATAATTAGTCACAAAATAGTTTAATAAAGATTTTCTTTATTATGATTTAAAAGCTATAGCAGATTACTAGATGCTAACCATGGTTAATGAAAATTCTAATAGTTCAAAATAAGATCGATGGGACTAATTTCAGCTTACGGCTAATATCATAATGAACTTGAAAGGTCACAATATAAATTTCAACTTATTCTTACTATTAGATAGAGTAAATAATGTTTGAAAGAGAGATAGCATTCCTGAAGAAATTATTTGGCCAAAGAGTCGTAAACGATTTATACATTAAATAATTTAACGGATTGAGAGTTTGAAAAATTAACCCGATTATTATTTAAAATAAGTTATAATATTTCATAAATATTTAAAATTATAAATGGAATTAAAATAAATTTAATCGAATTTGGAATTAATTTATAATTTTTTAAAGTTTGGAGGCCTAAGTGATATTTTATATTTACTATTAGAAAGCTTGTTAGAAAAGCTTCAGGATCTATTTATCTTTGACTAAAAAGGCTAGAGACATTATGGTAAATGGAAAAAAACATATAAAGGGCTAATTTTTAATTTTTGGTTCTTTTTAAAAAACTTTTCACACTTGCTCTCTCTCTTCCATACTTGGCTAAGGCAAGAACAAATTGGATATTTTGATTCTCTTAGAGACATCACATAATTAGGGTTATTCTTCATTAATTTATCACTAAAGATTAGTGATTATGAAGTTCAAATGGTTAATTTTGCATATATATATATGCTTTAAAATGCAAAAAAATTGATCCTTATGATACCATATCTGATTTCTTATTTTGCATGCATTCATTACTTGCAAGGTCTACCATGTTTTTTTTATGCCTTACATCATCTCAGAAATTGACAACAGGGCTGTATGGAGTATTTAATTACGCAGGCTCTTAAAAGTCATAAATTCAAAAATGGGCACTAGGATTTCTTGTTACAAGAACTTCTGTCAGTTCTATAAACTTTCTTTTATCCTTTTGAGTTGTAGTTAATTAGGGTTTTCCTAAAGCTAGGCTATTATAGAGGGGCCTTGCCTTTTCCATGGACATGGTGTGACTTACTCCTATTTTAGGAATTAAACTAGCATTATCCAGCCTACACCCTTACATCTATCCTGAAGAAGTTTTCTCAATTTCGCTACATCTCTTTCCAATTATTTATTCTTTGCTCGAAGGCAACTGAAGGAATTTATGCCCTCTGGTTTCAACCGTTGCTCGACCTTTCAGAGAAGTAAAAGCATTGTCTTGTGACTCGTTCTCACTAAAAGATTCTATAGCTGGGGCTTGATTAACGATGGTCAAAGAGTCCCACCTCTTTCCACCACAGGCTTATGAGAAT
This sequence comes from Trichilia hirta, assembly GCA_035221805.1. NCBI lineage: Eukaryota > Viridiplantae > Streptophyta > Magnoliopsida > Sapindales > Meliaceae > Trichilia > Trichilia hirta. Next base: position 5,116,602 of record JAWDEX010000007.1, on the reverse strand, counting down.
AATAGCTATAATTATGATCCATTATTTTCAAATAAAGATATAAATAATATCTTTTTGGTAATGTTAAAGGCTTATTGTTTAGTTTTCACAGGCGACGCTAATTATTAATACTTGAAAAATTTTCGAAGAAGAATATCTTAAACCATCACAAAGATTTTTTCCTTTAATTACTACCTATGGTTGCTGATGGTTTCACCTCAAGCCAGTAAATCCTCCATGCATTATGCTCTAATTGCCTATAAATACAGTAAAAAAAGTTAAAAGTAAAGCCAACTTTTAGAATCTAAACTCAAATGCTTAAGTCAGACTGTGTTTTGATACAGAGCTAAAAGAGAAAAAAAAGGTAAACAAGTAAAGATGTCTGTATTTTAAAAAATATCGAGATGACGAAATGGCAAAGCAAAGGAATTCCCTTTCTTGTGAAAGAGTTTTCAATTTATAGAGGCTGGTAGTTGATTTTTAATTTAATTATTGTACTAATTATAGGTAATCTTGTTATAGTATAGTCCAGTGAGTCTAAATGTTATATTCATAATGAGTGTTTTTTCAAGAGTCCAATTAGTTTATGTCCAAGATAAGGTCTAATAGTAAAGATTCAAAATAAAGGTAAAATATATAATAAGTAAATTTTAAAAGAATAATTATCAAGTAGAAATTAAATATAAATTAAAATATTAAGACTTTGAAAATTAATATTTTAGGATGATAGTTGGTAAATTAGATCCTTTTTTATAACTCAATTGATGTTAACTAGAGAATTATCTCAATCAGAAGATAAAAATTATTTTATGTACAAAATATATATTTTCTTTAAAAAATTAATATTTAATTAAAAATATATTTTTAATATTTTAAAGATTCTCTTCCTTATTCCTTACACATGTGAATATCAAAAAACGAGAGATTAATCTGTCAATAGATTTTATGCCGAAATCGTAGGTGAATCACACTATAATTATAGCTTAAAAGTGTAAACTGGCATAATAATTACTTAAAAAGTATCTCGTGCAGTTATACAACCCTAAATGTGATATAGTATTTTGTAATACCTTGATTTATGAACACTATCTCATCTCACCGCTCTCAGTTTTTAAGTAGAAAAATAACCAGTTCGGGTGACTCTTGTATATATGCATGTAAAGGCCGCAAAGTAGTACTTTCGCGTCAATGCATTTGTTTGCTTGAAAAGGATGACAACAATTCTTGATCCAACAATGTTAATTGTACAAATTAGGAGCAGAAAAATAAAAAAATTGAAGTTCAAAGAATCGTATATCGGTTCAACCATCTAAGGTAAGTTGAAAATTAAAAGATAAAAATATTATTATTTAATGTAATTTAATTTTTTGCTCAATCCAGTTAATTTAGTCTAAAATGAATTCTGTAGTCGTAATATCCTTTTTCTATTTGTTTGATTCATGCCTAATTTTAATATAAATTTTCATACTAAGTTTTACAAAATGAGGTGATAAAATTATGTTGTTGTTATTATTATTATTATTATTATTATTATTATTATTATTATAAATTCGATAAATTTAAAACCTCTAAGGAAAAATTTCAAATTAAAAGTGAAACTTATTTGACATTAATATATATCAAATTGGGGTCCACGAAATTTTCAAATGAATAATAAGTTCACTGGTGGTAGATAGAATTTATTTAAATGTGAAATAGTAACGGAGTTATTAGTCAGAAAAATTGGTCAATTTTAAAAGCTTTTTAAGAGCTTATTATGGGTATGTATAAAAATAAAAATAAATAAATTATGTTGCAATAAGAAGAAGAAGAAGAAGAAGAAGAATATATTTACAAAAAAAATTGTATAAAAAATTATTTTTAATATTTTTGTAAAATAAATAGTAGGAAAATCATGAAAAATAAGAATTTAATATATTAAAAAAATAAGAATTTATTGTGCATTGTATATTAATACATAAAATTACTGTTTATTTTAAAATTTAAAATTTATATTGTTTAACGGCAGACTTGAATTATGCTGATTCAATATTAGATATTAAGTTTAATATTTCAGATTTTAAAATTTATATTTTAGATCTTAAATTTATTTTAAACCCATATATAAAAAAAAAAAAAAAAAAAAAAAAAAAAAAAAAATGGGGTGTTCAAAGTGATTAATTCGGTGCATATAGAAATAAAATCATCCCCTAGTTAAAGTAAATATTTGTGGTCAACAGTCAATGACGTGTAATGATTTCCAAACATATTCACAATAATAGGAATGGGATTAGTCTTCAGTACTACAGATGATTCATCCAGCTACTACTCCCTGAAGAGACAGCTATGAGCTCTGTCCAAATACACCTGACGCGCCCAGAATTTGTCTGAGAACAAATCACAGCGTCTGTCGGTGCAATAATCAAGCGTGGACGAGCAGGCGGTGGGGGACTTGAACAGAAATGCGAAAGGTACACGAACGGATACACTGTCATCGGCGAATGGTCATTTAAATGAGGGAATTTATCTCTTAACACCCCAGAAAATTTAGAATTTTATTATTTAATTAATATCTTTTAAATCTTTCAAAATTTCCTAACGAATTCATTAAAAATTGATTATGGACACTCATTCTAGCATATATTGAGAGATGATAATTGATAATATTTTTTTTAAATACACATATAATTTTTTTATTTTTTATAAAAAGGTTTATACTTTATCCAAATACAAACAACAAAATGACATGTAAGTCTTTATGATTACTTTATTAAACTTATTCATCTTCTAAACTTAAAAAATACTTATTGAAATTTTAATTTATTAGCACAATAACTCTTATCATCTTGTATAATAGCAGTTAATTAGAGAAAATAATTATTAAATTCTTAAAATTTTATAAAAATAAATATATTATATTAATTATTTATTTTTAGCATATTAACAATATATATATATATGAAATAAATTTTTTTATTTTTTAATAAAATTTGAGAGATTACATTTTTTTATTTATTTTATAGAAGTATAAGAGTCATTGCATTATTGTATTAAAATTTTAATAGATATATTTAAAGTCATGTTTGTTTGTTTTTTGAACTCAAATTTTAAGAGAAATGAGTAATAATTTTTGAAAAAATATTATTTGCATACTAAAATTTTTAACTTAATAGGTAAGTGATAAATCTTGTTTAAATAATAAAATATAATATATGCCTTTATTTTGGTATTATTAATCTTATAAAAATATTGTTAAATATTTTAGGCCAGACTCTATGTTTAAATTAGAGACCTACAACTTTATTCACAAATATAAATAATTGCGAATATATATTTATTTTTATGAATATAAATAATTAGAAAATATATATAATAAAGATATAAATAAAGTTTATATTATTTGCTTTAAAAATAGATTGAATATGAATATATTAAAATATTTGTGGATATTTAAAAATAAATAAACAAATATATATTTTATTTATTTTTAAAACGATGTCATTTTAATTTTTAGTTTATCAATTAAAAAAATCTAACATTATTAATTAAAAAATTGTTAAATTAAAATAGATGTCCACAGATATACGTACTAATATGAATATTAATAAATACAAATATTAATATTATTATTTATTATTAATACAAATATAGATGCGAATAATGTACAATAAAATGGATATAGATACAAATATACCAAGTATTATTTATCCATTTGTACCCCTAAATTAAGTTCTCTTGTGGCTACTTCACCTTCTTATATCTGCATCACAATTTTTTTTAATTATTTTTAGTTCTTATTTATAATAATTTTCTACGTAATTTGTTAAATTAATGTTATTTTCTTATTTTATTTATTTCTTAGAAATTCATTGCATTCTTAAATTTCTGTTATAAATAACGATTAAAAAAAAAAGAAAATAACAGAAATTTTACAGTTTCATATATAATTTAATGAGCATTACTTAATTATATATTAATAATAGGAATAACAAAATTTTTATCACTAAATATCCTATGAATAATAGCAAAATGAAACTTGATAACAATATTTTACTTATAGCATATTTATTTAAAAAAATTAATTTATTAGGAATCCGATCCATTTGCCACATGACAAGCCGTAACATCATATAATAATTCTTTTTTGTACTTAGATTTAAGGTTAGACAAAATTTTGTTTTCTATATATTTAAGGTTTATTATAATTACAAACGATATATCACAATCAATTTCACACATTTCTCTAAACAATTAATGTTCGAATTCAATTATAATGAGATAAGTAGAATCAAAAATTATTGGGATTGGAATTTTATTAATTTTTTGAATTTTATTTTTAAAATTAAATCAAAAAACAAAAATATTAAATAAAAATTAAAAAATGAGAAAAAATAATAATAAAAGATAAAATAATCAATTAAAAAATATATTTTTAGGGCGAGCTTTTTTTTAAAATAAAATTAATTGTATAATTAAAACAATTAAAATTTATTATAATTAATTTAAATACCACAAATTCACATATACGAATCAAAATTCATATAAAAATACTACCCTCACAATAATTAAAATAAAAAGTTCGAAATCATATAGAGAAATTAAGTAGAGATGAAGAATAAAAAAAGAAAAATAAAATAATATTTTTAAAAAATTAAACACATGATTTAATGTTAGTCACTTTTAGAAAGCCCTTGGACGAAGAGTCGCTACCAAAGGAAGGCACATGAGATAAGATTCACTTTTAGAAAGCCCTTGGACGAAGAGTCGCTACCAAAGGAATGCACATGAGATAAGATTCAATACTGATCAGAGCGTGGAAGGCGCGTGGGATTAAAAATCTTGGTCCTTCATTTTCATAAACATTATATAACCCACGTGACCCTCCAAGAGAGACAGCTCATTCTTAGCAAGGCACTCACATGACACGGTTTCGTTTCATTTCAAGGGATCGCCACCAGCTTTTATATTTTTCACATTTATTTATTTATTAATTTAAAGTTTTAATGGACTACTCGATTCTCTCAATATGGAAACTTCACTCGATTTTAAAATTTCATTAAACCTTATATTAGCATATTATTTATTTTTATTATTCACATGTAAATATTATATTATTTGGAATTGAAATTTTTTATTTTATAAAATAACTGTGGTAAATTATAATTCTTTTAATTAATTTTTAGGATAATCAAAACATATGACATTTTTTTTCTTTTTAAGAAATTTTTTATATATATTTGTCACTCAATTATTTACTTAGCTGTTTTGCGTTTATCCACCAGATCTAACCTTATGGCCTTATCTTAAAAAAATAAATAAATAATGCTGACGATGGTTTTCGACACGTGTCAGATATTATAAGCGAGTACAATACAACACCTCTTACCCGTCGAATACAGATAACTCCACTGGCAATGAATAGTGTGCGATACTGGTCAAATCATTTCTCTCTCTTATTTTTGTTTTCTTTTTTTTTTTTTTTCATTTTTCCTTCACTGTCTGGATATATACCTCTCCCTTCCGTTCCACCTCAGTCCGATACGTGTTGTCTCTCTCTCTCTCTCTCTCTCTCTATCTTATCTGAGAAAGCAAGTTTATAATTACTTAAGAGTTCTCGACGGAAATGGCAGCTGCAGGTGTCAGGTTGGATCTGGACGGGAGTCCGATAGAACCAATGACGATATGCATGATCGGCGCCGGTGGCTTCATCGGTTCTCATCTTTGCGAGAAGATTCTCGCTGAGACGCCGCACAAGATTCTTGCTCTCGACGTGTACAACGACAAGATCAAGCACTTGCTTGAACCGGAGTCGCTCACCGGGGCGGACCGGATCCAGTTCCACCGACTCAACATCAAACGCGATTCTCGCCTCGAAGGGCTCATCAAGATGGCAGATCTGGTAATTTTCACTATCTAATAAAGCGAAAAACCATCCGTCATTTCTGTTTCTTGCGATCTCTTTTTTTTTTTTTTAATTTATACGAAATGTGGTGTATATTGGTACATAATTGTGAATTTTTGGTGACATTTTTGTCGGTGCAGACGATAAATCTAGCGGCAATCTGTACTCCGGCAGATTACAATACGCGTCCTTTGGACACGATCTACAGCAATTTTATTGACGCGCTTCCTGTGGTACGTATGCATGCTTTTTTAGTTATTTTTGTTACTCGAAAATTAATGTAGTCGTTTTCTTTATTATCTGGTAAGTGTGTTTGTTATTTGTTGTTGACGTTGATTTATTGATTGAAAGGTCAAATACTGCTCAGAGAACAACAAGCGTCTGATTCACTTCTCTACTTGTGAAGTATATGGAAAGACCATTGGTAGCTTTCTTCCTAAAGATAGTCCTCTCCGTCAGGTAACACTTAGTTTTCGGTATATTTCCACTTTAAATATAAATATGAATCAAGATCGGTGGGGGGAGCATTACTTTATAAGAACGTTTGGTTTGTGGTTTAGATTTGACTTCTGGTTGCTCGATATTGGAATATTATGGAAAGAACTAATGTTTACCTTTTATGGAGTTAATGGACCCAAGGGGTGCTTTGCCACTTTTAAACAGTATTTTAATATATTTGCGGTGGTGGGATGCTCTTATTGCCGAGAAAGACTATTAGTTTTGCCTCTATCCCATGTTTAATATCCTAACAAGTAAATGGAAAATACATATTTGAATTACTTAACGTAGCTACTATCAATTTCCATGTCATTTGTATACTACATAATTATATCATTTTATTGGAGATTCAAAGTTGGTATGACTTAAAGAACGGTATAAAAGGATTAAGGAACGGAGTCGGCATGGAATTATAATTGAATAGATAGAAAGGTAATATGGGTTAAGCGTGAGATACTCTGTTTTGGGCATTAAGCCGGTTTAGGTGAGTGTTCCGTTCATGTTTTAGTTTTCAGAGGAGAGGGTTTCATAATTTGTAGCCATTGACCTTTAGTTTTTGAACATTAGGCTTGCTTGAGTGAATGCATAATTCACCTATCAACCGTTCAGAGTTTACAGAGAACAATGAAAGGCATCTGCAACAATATGCTTGGTGATTTATATTACATTACTTCTGTCTATGATGTGGGGAATTTGTTGTTGGATTTTGTGTTATGCATCTATTATTTAGTATGAAATTCAGATTCTTTGTTTGGTTCTTAATTTCAAAATCATACTGTTGTTTTGCTGTATCTTTTTTTCAGCAGCATAGATATCTTCATTTATGGTATATTTATTCCTTTACCTATGCAGAGTAAATTGATAGATATAGATAAGGAATTCTAATGTTCATTGATTAGTGAAACTTATTTGTTTATTTGTTATAGTATTCTTTTTTTTGGTTAAAATGCCAATAAGGTTTTGTGCTTTCCCTTTATATGCTTCATTGCTTTTATATTTCATTTTTTAAAGTAAATAGTTTCTTACTTAAGTTGTACATTGTTGCCAATAAGTTATCATTTAGTATAAGGCCAAATAATAACTTTTTAATGCCGTGTATTTATCATTCTCTGTGCTATGTCTGTTGCAGGATCCATCCTACTATGTTCTTAAGGAAGATGTCTCCCCCTGCATTTTTGGCTCCATTGAGAAGCAGAGGTGGTCATATGCATGTGCAAAGCAATTGATTGAGAGGCTCATTTATGGTGAGAACTCTGTCAATTCTTCCATTTTTCTTTTCTTTTCCTTTCTTTTGGCAATATATTGAAATTGGCTTTGAGTTGTTTTCCTATTAATTACAGCTGAGGGTGCAGAGAATGGCCTTGAATTCACCATAGTGAGGCCGTTTAACTGGATTGGACCTAGGATGGACTTTATTCCTGGCATTGATGGTCCAAGTGAGGGCGTTCCAAGGGTTTTGGCATGCTTTAGTAATGTATGCTTGAGCTTTGAATCTGACATTTACATATGTGAAATATTATTTTGGTTAGCTTAACCACGTTCTTATTTCTGTTTCCTGTCTCAGAATCTCTTACGTCACCAGCCACTCAAGCTTGTCGACGGCGGCCAATCTCAGAGGACTTTCATCTATATAAAGGATGCGATTGAAGCTGTTCTGTTGATGATTGTATGTTTGTAACTCTGTTCTCTTCTGTTAGCTTTTCCATGTATGGCATGTGAGACAAGGCTGCTAAGTTAGATCTCATAATGCAGGAAAATCCAGCAAGGGCTAATGGTCAGATTTTCAATGTGGGCAACCCCAACAACGAAGTCACAGTTCGACAGCTTGCTGAGATGATGACTGAGGTAAAGGATTTTATCTATTCACATTCACATTTTGTTTTTACTGCTCTCAGTTGTCTCACACATTTTTGGTACTTGACAGATCTACTCAAAGGTGAGTGGAGAACCTGCTCTGGAGGTGCCTACTATTGATGTCAGCTCTAAAGAATTTTATGGGGACGGATACGATGATAGTGACAAGAGAATTCCGGATATGACCATAATCAATAGACAACTTGGTATTAACTTGCTTACTTGCATGTTGTAAAACCTTTATTTCTTAGGCTCTTGACAGTCATAATTCTGATCGAATATATCTTTCATGTTCCAGGTTGGAACCCTAAGACATCGCTTTGGGATTTGCTTGAATCAACACTTACCTACCAGCACAGGACATATTCTGAGGCCATAAAGCAAGCAATATCAAAACTAGTCGCATCCAGCTAAGGAGATATGGTGTTCCAATGCATGTAAGAAATGGGGAATTTTACTTAGCCTTGCTTATGGCAAATGTTTAAATTCTTTTGAGTCTTAAATATATCTGAATGGTTAATTCAAATATATGCTACACTTTTCGGTCTCTCCGGTGTCGGTGGTGTCGGTAGTCACATATAGCTCGGGAAGCTGTGTTTTGGATGTCAATGTTTAGAAGCAGTAGATTCTATTAGGAGCTATATCATCTTGTTATTGTTTTTTGTAGTTAGAGCTTGGGCTACCCACATGTTATAGGAGTACATTATAAAAGGAAATATGTTTTTTGTTTCGCTAGGGGTTGGCCTGGCCCCCTTCATTCGTTTCTCCTGGGGTTCGTTGTATTAATTTGTTTGACCCTCTCGGGCTCATATCTTCTTTTTATTTATTAATTCCATGTATGTAAGTCTTTATAATTTATTATTTTGAACTGTGGAGAGCATTACTGCTATCTCGATTGATTGTGGTAAAAATTATATGGTTTCAAGTTAAAGAGAAAGTCTTTCCGTCAGTTAATATGGCTATTGAGTGTTTTTAATATTTTGGTTTAAGAAACAGAAAACCCCAATACGATGGTTTTGTTTTTGTTTTAGAAAACGGCTGTTCCTTATTATTTTATAGATCCTATTTTTGTTTTCATTTGTTGAGAAACATATGGGATAACTGATTGGTAAACGATTTTGTACATAGAATTTACAAAGTGCAAAACACGTATTTAACTAGCAATACAATTGTGTTATTTTTCTTATTGGAATTTGGAAGCAAATATTGAATTTTGAACAAGGAAAGCCACAATATTCATTCATTCAATCTTCTCCTTTTCAACTCTTTGGTGAACATACTAAAAGATATTTATTAAAAAAAAAAATTAGAAAACATTAAAACTAGTAGATATTGTTTAAAGAGTGAAGATGTTGATCATTACATGGGGCAGTTAAGAATTCCGAAAAAAAAAAAAAAAAAAAATTGTTGGATGTTTTAAAGTTTTATGTACATCAAATATTATTTATATCATATTTTATAACAATTATCATTAGAAGAACGACACTGAACGTCTTTAATTTATTACTCGGTGTGGAAGGCGAACGATTTCCAACGTCAAATGTAGCTCGTTAACAAGAGTATTTAAGCGGATTTATTGGATAAACTGCGAAGCAAATCTGTAATTGCATGGTTTGCCATAGAAAGAATATACTTGTATATATATATACATACATAGCTATCTATAGGATTACTAGGAGTATTTTATATTCTACCATTATAAGGTATTCCAATTCTTATGATGACGAAATCTGTATGGTTCATTTTGAAAAATCTAAGTGGGAATCATTTTTTATTTTTTTCTTAATAATTTATTTATTTTAATTTTACGCACTCAAGTTTCATTACACCCACAAAGTTGAACACGGATAGCATCCTCAAAATCGAATACTGGTGGACGACGGCGACGACGACGAAAAAAAAAAAAAAATTGTCTATTAATCTTTTTGTTATTGACAAATAAAAAGTAGCAAAGTTGTTTCCCAAGGCTATCTTTCCCAAATTTTTTTTGTTTAACAATTTGTTGGGTCAGTGGCTATGGATTTAAGGTGTTGGGCTGTTTCTAACTTGGCCGTAGCCCGTAGCTTTACCGTTAAAATGTGGATTTGCTAGATCATGTACGTATGATGAGATGGTATTCCTGAAAACTACATTTTTCTTTATTACAGTAAAGTGAAATATAGAAATTTTAAATTATCGAGTACGAGATTACATTAGGTATATCGTCAATTAGACATTCACAGAATTAATAGGACTGTGGGATTTATAGAGTGTAAACAATTTAAACCAAATCAAATTGTAATGCAATCAATTTCAAAAGTTTTCATAACCAATATTTTGGTATCAAGAATTCTGTTAAAATATTTATAACATGTAAATATGTGGTCCGATTCTAATTTTCTTGCATTTACTCGTTTGATATATCTTTTCAAGTATTGATAAATTAGAAAAAAGATTTTTTTTGCTTTTAGTTTCTATGTGAAAGATACTAGAAAAACAAGTGTCATACTTGGGAAGAAAATAGTTTAGAGAAAAATTTGAAAAAATATGGGTATTTTTAGAGAAAATATGTTCAAATTATTAATAATCCTAGTAAGGGTTATTGGTAAGGTGGCAAAAATATTTATATTCGGACTATACCCAAAAAAAAATTTGAGATGATTTAGATTTAGATTTGAAAATATTCGTAGAGTATTTAATTAAAATGTAAATATAGTAAAGTTTAGAGAAAATCAACATGTACTGCGGAACAAATATGATTTAGAGATGATTTGAAAAAAGTTTGGACCATATTTGTATTATTAAAATAATAATAAAATATTTTTACTTAAAATATAAATTAGAATAATTATTTATAACTTTTATTATTATTCATAAATAATTAAGTCAATCCTCTCTAATACTATTAATTTTTATAAAAAATAATAAAAAAATATTAAAGTCTAATCTTAAATATCAAAATCTATCATCATTATTTTTCTATAAAAAAAATGTCTATTTATGTTTAAATAAAATTTGACGATGGTGTTGTATAAAAATTTACACGTTTTATTATCTTTTCGTAATGTATATTATTTAATTTTATGGCTTTTTTGTTATAATATATTGCTTAAAATAATTAATTAAATTTTTTATATTTATTTTGGTTATTCTGTATTAGAATAATATATTTATATATTTGTTATTGTTGTTGTTTTATTTTGAATTAATAAATTTCTTTGAAATTTAAATATATTTTGTAAATTCAAATTTTTTATGCATATTTGAAAATTTGAATATTCAAATTAAAAATATCTGTACCACATTTGCTTTGAATAAAAAATTATATATTTATGTGAATACAATAACCACTTTTTTAATTCAAATATAAATACAAATTTGACAATATCCGTATCAGATCCAAATTTTTCCCACCCCTAATTATTGGGTTGATTTCCATTAATATTAGAAAGATGCATGCATAACTCCATTTATTATAAAATTTAAGTTAATTGCGATGGTAAAGGTATTTATATAACCTATTGGTAAACTTTGACTTAATACTCATTCTATTACTTCAATCTTAATTTATTATGATTATCCATCTGTCATTGCTAACACAAACAAAAAAATATGTAATGAAAAACAAGCATATTTATTTCAGACATAATAAAATAAATTGTCACACTCCGAACCGAGTTTCATATGTGATAACTATTACGTATTCTCATATTACGACTACATGGGCTAAAATCGTAATACTAGAGTCCACAAGACTTGGACTTTAAGTATTATTACTTTTCAATCCATAAAATATTTATAGAAAATATCAGCCAAAAAATCATATAATAAAATCTTTCAACTTTTTTAAATATTTTTTATATGATCAAACGAAATAATGGCTTTTTATGAAATAAAAATGTCATTCAAAATAAAATATAACATTCAGTAAACTCTATAATAAAAGTAAGTCGAGTTTATCTAGTAAATAGTTGAGTGTTGAATCTCCAAACTATCGTCCTACCACAACTGTCTTTAACGTTTATAACTTGAGAAAAAAAAAATAATAGGAGTGAGTGTATTGATGTATACTTAGTTAGTAAACTATTTAAAATAAATAAAATCATGGATGTGATAATTGGGATGTTAAATTAATTAGTATAAAACATCTATTTTAAAAAAATAAACTTATTTCAAATAATTTACTTTATTTATTACTAAATATTATTTTATTCATTAAACTTGTACTTTTTTTATAAAACAACTCAAATCATTGTGTTGCCAAAATTTTTTTAGAGTGGTACTTTGTCGAAATACACTTTAAGACCATTAGTGAGATCTTTTTATTAAAATTATATATTTTTCTAAAATATTATAAATTTTCTTTATAAAACATTTTCTTATAAAGAAAGTGTCTAACTCATTGGCGTTGGCTATAATTAGCTCATGGTGATAAAAGCAACTATCTTCATATTATCTATTAACTGCAAGTAGAAATTAGTCTTGCTGATCACCTAAATAGCATCCTAACAATAGCTACTTAAAAACAAAGATGACTAGTAATACCTAAACTACTTAGAATAATAAACTCTGCTTATTATCTATACGGCGTTTTATCATATATTACTTAAATTTACATTCACCTAAGTGGCCTTACACAAGTCCAACCATAGGCTATTTATAACAATAATCGATTCATTGGCCTTATCATCACAAAATTCATATAAAAACAATCTTGCCCTAAGGGTCATTCAATCAAATCCAAGAAAAATATGAAATCAAAACATTTGTATCAGGTATGTCATTTTAATAGCAAACAAGCATATATAGCCACAATTTTATAGGCCTTTTGTATTTGTAATAAAACGATGATAATAAATTTATTTTCTAGTTCAAAAAATAAATAAATTTTATAAAATATTTAAAAAAAATAAAGTAAATAAGGATCTACACTCAGTCTAGAGAAAGTATATACTCCCTCATATCTCTTGTACCTCGAAATCTCATCATTCGAATTCTCTAAACCTAATTCATATATACATCAATAATCTTATTAATTCTAAATTTTAAATAGAATATCAATATAATCTATATGCCATGATTATGCTTAGTGTGCTAAAATTTTTTAATCTAACCTAACCTATTAAGATTACTCATAATTTTAGCCATTTTTTTGATTTCTACTAGTTGAAATCCCATAGCAATTTCTAAATTATCACAATCACTTCTAATACATATTAATATGTAAACTCAACTCTTTAACTTGTTTGCTCTTTGATAAGCAGTACTCGTATAAAATAACTTTTTATTCAAATTTTACTAAAATCTCAATTTAAACTATTTTAACTCCTAATTAAATATTGTTTAGTTAGATTTTTCAAATTCCTATTTAGTTTATCAAAATCGAGTCTAATCTCTTGAATTTCTTAAATACATAGTAAACTCTAAAATTTTAATTCGATTATATCATAAATTAATGCTTAAAATGCATTAAAACCTTATCTACGAGTGTTTAAAGCTTGAAGAAATTAATTTTTTCATTGATTTTGAAAAACTTCAATTGGATACAAACCCTAGCTTCTGTTTTTTGGTTAATTATTAAACCATTTTTGTAAATGTAACTTGGAGAAAGTAGAGGAGATAATACTCTTATAATCTAGTGCAAAAATCAAAGAATTAATTGATAGAAATCAAAGAAATTTCAAGAAGAAGAAGAAGAAGAAGAAGAAAGTGCAAAAAATAGGGAAGAAAATGTAAGAGAGGAAAAAGAAGGAGAGAAATGAGAGTTTGAAGGGTTTAGAGGTGTGTATAATAGGCTATAAAAGGTCTAAAATATTTTTGAAACTATGAAGAAAGAAATTTCTAGAATAAAAGACAAAATTATTTTTTATAGGGAGAGAAGTGAGAGTTTTAGGGTTTTAGGGGAGATGTGTAAGAAGTTATGAAAGGTTTAAAATACTTTAAAAATAATGAAGGAAGAAAGTTCTAAAATAAAGGGCAAAATTATTATTTTACAAGACCCCATGGGTGTTTGATGCCACATCTTGGGCTAGACTCCTTTGGGTGGCTTGGTCATGTTTTCTCCCCATTTTGACCTTCGTCGTTCCTCTATTTTTCAAAGCTATTTTAACTCTTATTCAACGTCTTTTTTCACTTTAATTTTTTCACAGCCTCAAGTTATTTCTTTCATCTTTGATTAGCGAAAAATAGTTTATTAATCGAATGTCTCAATCAACAAAAATTTGAATTTGAACGTCGAGTATTCGAAAAGACTTATAATTAAAAAACGTCTTTCGAACTCGATTATTTTTTAATGAAATCTTCTCAAATTTTGTATTGTACTTCAATATTACTTAGTCTATGTGTATATGATATCCATTGGCTAATATAAAAAAATATATATCCTTAAGCAATAAAATGACTAAAATATTTCTAATTAAAAAATCGAATATTACATAAACCAACTTCTAGAATTTGGAATAGCAAATCAAAATTTTATTACGATTAGTATTGAAATTGATTGATCCTTTGACTAGACTATGAAATAAGAGATCAATCGAACAAAGGTCGAGAAAGGAATGACTACTTGCTAAAACAAATAAGATAAAGTTAATAATAGCTTTACATTTTAAATATTAAGAAAAAAAAATTTATAAGATTAATAACAAGTCACTTGTATTCAATAGTATTTTTAAAATAAATAAATAAAACCATTCTTACAAAAAAAAAAAAAAAAGGTACTAATTAGACTAAAAAAAAAAATATTGTCTTTAATTACAGGACATATACCTATATAAGTTTAAAATTAGGTAAATTTTTAAAACAACTTAATATCTTTTTTAAAGTGCAAACTATTAAACAGTAGTATTAAGATTAAATTCAATGCAAACAGTTAATTCATTGATTCACACAAAAGGACCATTGGCTTTAAAAATTAATGTTGCATTTAATTTCTATAGTAGTTATTTAACGAATGGTTCATAGCTCAAAAAGGTATATTTATACATAAAAATTTTATTTAAATATTATGATATTGTGTATTTTAAAATATGTGTGGGGTTATTGTCAATATAGAAATGTATTTTAAAGCAGGAATAATATTATATAGATAAATGCTGCTAAACAAGTTAATAAGTCCATAATAATTTTAATTTGTACAAAATGAGTGAGTCTATCAACCCATATCAATTTTAGAAATTATTTATTTAAAAATTTCTTATTATTAAAAGTGAATTTTCTCCCCATAATTGCATCACTATTTACACATTCTTTCTTGCATATTTCTTTAAGGGTTAGAAATAACTTTTTATGATAATGCAACCCAATCTTTGACTATTATTGTTCCATTATGATGCATCTATTTATTAACATACACTCACAATTAGGGTGGATACGTTTTGAATTGATTTAAAATAAAATTTTAATACAATTTAAACACTTAAATTTAAAATTAAATCAATTCAAAATTCATTAAAATATTATAAATCGATCTAATCTAAATCATAAAAAGCAATTTGAAGCGGAATGAATTTGTTATTTAAATTATATTATAAAATTAATAATGTAATAATTAGTTGCTATCAATTTTATAATCCTTTATCAATATTTAGGAGAGATTTCTATGACCATTTTTTTTTTTCAATTTCTCGGTGAGTAATTTTTTTCAATTATTACTAGATACAAGAGATGAAAACAATTGTGTATAGCTCCACATTCGATAAATAAATAATAATAATTAATTTTATAGGACAACATTGAGTAATTTAGTTGTAATTTTACTGATTAAAATCGATTAAATTTAAAATTTAAATCTTAAATAGTGATTTAAAAAATATCAATTCATAAATTTATTTAAAAAATTTTTAAACCAACACAAATCACGAATTATGGCGGTTTAAATCACTTTAGATTAGATTTGAGAATGTTTACCCTTATTCATGATAATTACAAAATTTTCTATAATAATATTTTGGACTACAACTAGATTAAAAAATTAATAATAATCATGATATAACCACTATTTAATTTATTCAACAAAATTTTTATTTGTTCTTGAATAATAAAACGGTGGAATATAGTTGCATTCAATGTTACTTTTATTAATTTTTTATCTTAATTTTATAATATAATTTTTTTTTTTCTTGTTTTATTAAAATAGAACACAAATAGTATCAATATCTCACAATTTTTACAAGAATGACACATAGACTTTTATCTTTATAAAAAAAATTCATATTTACATCCCTTAATTTCATTGTGTTTAATTTTGTTAATAACTTTTGTTGCAAAAAATTAAAACTAAAACTTATTTATATCGATCAAATAATTTTCAAGAATCTTCCAATTAAGAAGATCCATAAACTCGAGACAAGAAGAAGGGTTTATCTATTTTATTTACTTATTTAATTAAATTAATAATTTGATATTATAGTATGTAGCAATAATAATTTCATCCATCTTATTGAAAAACATATATGAACTTCTAGTTCCAATTTTTCCTTTTGGCAGGAGTCGATAACAAATAATGTACTTTTTTTATGATAAAAGGTTTAAATGTTATTTTTATATTTAATTTTCTATGCTTTCTTTTAGAAAATGGTTTTCTTCACTAACAGTACTATATAATTAAATTAAATAGATCTATTTATTATATTAAAAATTATAAATTTGTATATAAATTATATTTTTACACCCTAATTTTATAATGATATATTATTATCACATATTTTAAACGTTAAAAGTATCTAAATCTAATAACTATTAAAAGATTTAAAATTAAAAAATTTTATTTAATAGTGATAACTTAGAAATCATATTTACTATTAAATTATATAAAATAATAAATAAAAATTTTGTATTTAAAATTAAATAAAAAAAATTAAATTAAGGAATCCTATCCAATTCTGTTACAATTATTAATTTTTTTTTATTTTTTATTTTTTTCTATAAAAATATAGGTGAATGCACCCTAATCCACCTAATCATGTCGATGCAAAGGATCAACCTCTTAATTAAGAAAAAAAAAAAGTTTAGTATTTTATGAAAAATAAATACGAGTGAATGATATAGAGTGAATTGAGACGATTCCCCTGTTAAGCCGAATTCTGTAAGCAAATCTTGACCGATCAAATACTTCATCGATCATTTGGTTTGGTGGTTTTAGTGGGTCCTAAATTCCTGTAATCATGATTCCATTTTCACTTACAGGCAAGCCGAAAATGCCAGACAAACAAAAACATCATTTTTTTTTTTTTATTTTGAAATTTCAATCATTCCCTTTGTCTCTCTGCCTACCGAGCTGGCCATAGTTATAATTTTGTGCTTGTTTCTTTTTATAACTTTCTTTACACTACCCCGTTGAATGTTTTTCATATGGGTCGTGCGTGATAAATGCATTGTTTTTCTCTGTTTTAATAAATGAATCAAAATAGTCCATGCTGATGGTGCTGTTCTCGATGGGGATGAAGAGATGTAGTTGGGCTTTTGTTGAGCAACTACACGCACACTCGGACAATCCAAGTTGACTGAATAGCTGTAAAAGGTTCGGTCTTCCCCGCATCATACGTTTTCAATTTACTCAGTGGTGGTCTCTCTCTACTTCTGTGCACTTTTTGTTTGTCATTGATCTCGCCCTTCTTTTTTTTTTTTTAATGTAAAAAAAGATATGTAATTTCTCCTTGCAGGGAAAAGTTTAAATCTTGATGTTGAAGTAATGATTTTTATTATTATGGTGCTGTGGTGGGGAAGGGAGATTGTTTTTACTGCTTTGAAAGGTTTGCTCATAGAAATATAAGGCAATTGAAGTTAAGTCGGGGCTGTATATTCTTTCATTCATGGCTCCTGCAGCCAAAGTTTCTACTTTCTACAGAGAAGGCACCAATTGGTAAGCTTGCTCAATACCCTTTCGTTTTTCCGGAGTTTTTATGTTTTTCATAGACGAGTAAAAAGCTCATCTTGTTCAATTTTGATTCTAATTATCCTATTGATGGTTTTGCTTTTCTCATTGAGTCCTTCTTAGACATTAAAGGCTTAAACAAATGAAATGTAGAGTCAATTTGAAGTAATTAATTCATGTAAGAACTAAGACCAAGAGGAGGTTATATTCCATACTTCCAATTACGAGCCCTTTGTGAAGAAAAATGACTATAATAATTGTTATTTGTCTGGTGATTGTTCTGTGAAATTAAGATAGTAGGAGTAAGGGAGTTATTGCTGATGTATATCTAATGTGATTTTAATGGGTTTTGCAGGTACTGCAGTGCAGGGTTGCCAAGTGACATTACTGTTACTGTGGAGGGAATAAACTTCCATCTTCATAAGGTAAACATATTTTCAAGCTTATGCTGAGGTTAAGAATCTGGGAAATTGATCGTCTTTACTCTAGTATTTTAGTTATATTTAAGAGAGCGATATGAAATTGTGAGACCTCTACTCTGATTCTAAATGTATTGACCTGAATATTGGGCACCTATTTTGAGCTCATTGCATTTAGATGAGTTTTCTGAATATGGCTAAAATGGAAGCAATGTTTCTGAACCTTATATAAATTGTTCAGTTTAAGTATAGCTCTTGGATCTGGTTAATAACATAGAAACTAGATTGCTATTTGTAAGAGCACTTTCCATAGTGAAATCTGACATTAATTGGAGTATTGAACTTATAAATTGGTTTCAACTTGAATTTAAATTTGGTCAGGTAATTTCAATCGGAATGAGGGCTGTTTGCTTTTAGGCTTTTAGCTTTGGTGAAGTGTTGATAAAAAGTCATGTTGGGGCACCACGTCATTCCATGAAATGTTGTCATCATCATCATCATTATCTTCTTGTTCTTTTCTAGGGTAAAACAAACGTGTTCCTGATCATTATATGCAATATATGTCTTGCAAATTGCTATAAATTTTTAAGTTGCATTGCCTGCAGTTACAACTCTTCTTCCAATCTGGCCTCCACAAATGATTTCATTTTGAATTTAAAGAAAATCAATATGTTGTTGGATGTTGTGTCATTTTCACATTATTTACAAATTACTTAAGTTCTTCTTTCTGTCTCAAGTGAAGGTTTTATTTTGTTCTTCTAGTTATTTATCAATTACATTGTCTGTATGCCCTTGGAATGAAGTTTGTATTGATGAAAGATTGCTAATCTGCATCATAACTTTAAGGAATGGTGGCAAATGAGGGTGTTGGATTGATGTCTATTTTATATCTTGTACTCTCTTTATGCTCTTATGGATGGCGTCCTCATGAGGAAAAGATTATACATTGTTGTTACATTGTACTTTAAAGAAGATTTACAACTATGCTTGACTCTGCAGTTTCCACTTGTATCAAAATGTGGGAAGATTGCTCGAATTCATGAGGAATATCAAAGGACCCAGAAAAAGATATCTGTCACTAAGCTTGAAGATTTCCCTGGAGGCCCTGATACTTTCTTGATTGCTGCTAAATTCTGCTATGGTTATCGGGTGGAATTGACACCAAGAAACGTAGTAATGGTGTACACTTCAGCAGACTACCTGGAAATGACTGATGATTATGGGGAAGATAACCTAATTTGTCAATCAGAGACTTTCTTCCATAAGAACGTGCTTAAAAATTGGAAAGATTGTATATTAGCTCTTCAAAGTTCTGAATCCATGCTACCAAGGGCTGAAAAGCTCCAAATTTTGAGCAAATGTTTGAATGCTCTAACTATGATGGCTTGCACAGATCCTAGTTTGTTTGGGTGGCCTATGAGGATGTATGGTAGCTTACAGAGCCCTGGTGGAAGCATCCTATGGAATGGAATAAACACTGGGGCGAGAATTCGAAGTATGGAATCTGATTGGTGGTTTGAAGACATCTCATATCTCAGTGTGGATTTATTTGAGAGACTCATAAAGAAAATGGAGGCAAGAGGAATAAGACCTAAAAGTCTAGCAGGTGCTATAATGTACTATGCCAGAAAGTATCTGCCTGGTCTGGGCAGATGGCATGGTGGACAAAGTGGCAATGCTAGAACTGTTACAAGTTTTAGCTTGAAACCTGCTGCTGTTGATCAAAAGGCTTTATTAGAAAGCATTGAGAAGCTTCTCCCGGAAAGGAAGGGAAAATCCTTTTGCCGTTTCTTGCTTGGACTTCTTCGTGTTGCATTGATATTGGGTGTCAATGATAAATGCAAGGATTCCTTAGAGAGAAGAATAGGGATGCAACTAGAACTGGCAACCCTAGATAGTATTCTGATTCCTAATTATTCAGATTCTGACACTTTGTACAATACTGATTGCATTGGACGAATCATCCATCATTTTATGAGCTCAGAATCAAAGATAGCATCATTTTCTCCAGCATCAGTCGATATGGAAACATCATCATCAACAGGATCCTTAAGAAAAGTTGCAAAACTGATAGATAGCTATATTGCAGAGGTTGCCTCTGACGTAAACTTGAAGCCAGGAAAGATGCGTTCTCTTGCAGTGGCCCTACCAGAATCTTCAAGAACTTTTCATGATGGGCTATACCGAGCTCTAGATATATATTTCAAGGTTCGAGTTAGTGGGACCAACTATTGAAATTAAAGCTTGCTGATTTTGGAAGCTTATGTTAATTAACATCTTTGTGCAGGCACACCCTTGGCTCTCAGAGAAAGACAAAGAAGAATTTTGCAACATCATAGACTACCAGAAACTCTCCATTGATGCCTGCGCCCATGCTTCCCAAAATGAGAGGTTGCCACTTAGAGTTGTTCTTCAAGTCCTGTTTTTTGAGCAGATGCACTTGAGAACTGCTCTAGCCGGTTGTCTTCATGCTTTAGATACAGAAAGTGCCCCAGCAGGTCCCTTTACTGTCCCAAGTGATACAGCAGGACAACATATTGTCCAGAGAGATGGGTGGGTGACAGTTGTGCGTGAGAACCGTGGTCTGAAGGTTGATATGGAGAAAATGAGGTCTAGAGTAGGGGAACTTGAAGAAGAATTCAGTAAAATAAAGCGAGAGATGAAAAAGGTGACCAAATCACACAGCTCTCTAAGTTCACCCCGAGTGGTTGACAAGAAAATTGGTTGCAGATTTGTTCAACGACGCTCTGATGCTCAAAAGGATACTACTGAGAGTGCTGCACCAACACCTAGAGCATCAGTTGAACGACCACAATCTTCCCGTCATTCCAGGCACAGGAAAAGTTTCTCTTTGTTTTGAAACTGAACAAGGCAATCGAAATCTCTTTTCAACATGAAAGATTGACGCCAGTTCAAATGCAGCAGTCCAAAGAGATGACAGCAGAGGATTGCAGTTTCTTCCTAGCGCTGGTCCAAAACATTCTCCTCTTGAAAACATCAAAGACTATTAATTAGTGCTCATTCGGTGATGATACATATAAAGTTGAGGAAAACCAATCTAAATTTATTCTTGCAGCTACAGGTGGTGCTTCTTATGAAGGCTGGAGTTTTCAATGTGTCCTTTTTCAATTACGGGAAATGTAAATTGTCATCATTTATCGTCTGTTTCTTTCTTTCTTTTTATGATAGGGAAATACGTGTACAGCTCTGTGAATCTAAGTTGTAAGTTTGTAAAGACGTTGGAAAGTTATCAAGAAGATTCATTCTCCATAAATCCGAAATCCAAGCTGATGGCATGTTGGCATTCCAAGAAGAACGAACTTCCAGGGCAAAAGACTGCAAGTATTTCTAGGCTCTTTTCAGAATAATACTTTATTTATTTAAGCGTCGATGTACAATTCCAAGGAAGTCGCTTTGGCCGAGTGGTTAAGGCGTGTGCCTGCTAAGTACATGGGGTTTCCCCGCGAGAGTTCGAATCTCTCAGG
>JAWDEX010000007.1:5048214-5058529 GCA_035221805.1 Trichilia hirta | reverse complement strand
AAAAAGAGAGAGAGAGAGATTCACTTACAGGCATCGATTTTTATGTGGATAGCTGAGCAAAGAATTATTTCTTTTCCTTACTTCGATGCTTTAGATGCATTATAATAATGTTAGTACCATTTAGTTTTAGTTTTAAAAATTATAGCAAGGTCTTGGTATTTGTTTCTATTTGAATTATTTAATTTTGTGAATTTTCACATTATTAGTTATTTTGTTTATAAACCTATTATATAAGAGTTTTATAAACTATTCTTATCTCATACATACTTTGAAACATGATAGTACGTAGCAAATTAAATTTGGCATTATTTATTTTGATAATTTCATCAAAAATAATATTTAAGGATATTGATAAAAAAAATCAAATATAAGTCTTATTAGTAATGACTAGTGATAGGCTGTATTTCAATAATATATTTAACTATATAGAATAAGTCTCGCATTAAAAAAAAAGAAAAAAATATTAAATACAAATATTGTTGGTAAAATTTAAGAATGAGCTATATTTTAGTGAAATTCTTAACTATATAAAAAAAATGGTAATCAATGAGCATTTCTAGCCTAGTGAGATTTTTAGGGGTGCTTTAATAACCAATACCATAAGGCTAACTAGTCTAAGAGTCATTAATTGATGAATTCGAATAAAGATGTAATCTTTAAATAAATATTACCCAAAAAATATTAACTTTAATAAAATAATAAGAATAATTTTAGCTTATTAAGCCCTATAAATAATGTGTCACTCTAAATACAAAAGAAAATTTATAATTTTCTTATTTAAGGAGTTTATGATTTTTGTTTAAAAATTTATCAGTTAAGAATTTACTTATTTAAAAATATTAAAAAGAAGTAAAATAATAAGTGTCTTATTTGTAAGTTTTTATTTTAAATCATTACTAAATGTTATCATTCCTAACAATAAGTCGGTTAGGATTTGTCATATGTACTTAACAGTGTATGTTTAATAAAGTTAAATTTATTACATTTTTAATATAATAAATAATGTAATTTAAGTGTTTTTAACTTTAACTTTAAAATTAAATTTAATAGTAATTACGGTTTAATTTTTCTTTTGACGTAGGATTTGTAAAAGAGAGAGTTTTTCAAATACTACAGCTATTCAAGTAATTTTTAATTCTATCTAAAAAATTCAAACATTGACAATTTTTTAGTTTGTAAGATCTTGAAATGCAGAGGTTAAGAAGATAAAAATTAGGTCAAAAATAAACCCATTTACTTTGGCAATCTAGCTCGATCCATCTTCGTACATGATTCGTAAAAAAGGCATAATTTTTTAAATTTAAGGGCAATTTAAATAATTCTTAATATATGAACGTAGAAGTCAAATATCTATACTTTTTCAATTTATATGATCTTGAAATTCTAAGACTAAGAAGGTAAAAGTTAGGTTAAAAGTGAATCTATTTGCAATAATAGTCCAATCGACCTATATTTGGTATTTAGGCTATATCTTTCAAAATGCTTAAAGTTTAAATATTTACTTTATATATATTTAACATTGAGATAAAGTTTTAGAAATTTTATGTTCAAATAGAAGACAAATTTCGATAAATTCAATGCTAAAATTTTAAGTTAAATGTTAGATGCATGATTTAAGCAAAATTTTTAAGGTTAGGTGCATAATTGATCAACATTATTAACAAATTCATTAAATTTATCAATTACTTGGCAGCTATTATTGATAATTATTCCTCAAATTTTATTTATAAATACTAAACCATTTTACCTTTTAGGAATTAAGTTAAAAGTGAGAGAAAGTGTAAGAGAGAAAAAAAAAATTGAGGAGAAAAGAAAAAAGAAAGAAAGAAACAAAAGAAAAGAAATAACATTAGAATTTTTTCTCTATTTTGTTTTGATATGTAATCCTTTTTTAATAATAATATATTTGTTATTATTTTGTTATGTTGTTAAAATTTTTACTTCTTTTATTTTTACTTTAATGTATTAATTATATACTATATTTATTTATTTAGTATATTGATTTTTTTAAGTGGGGTATGATTATCCCTATTTATTTTTTAAATTCATATGAAAAATTTTATTCTCATAAGTTATTTAAGTTTATGTAATTCGTTTCAAGTTTGCGCAATTTACTTTAACACATGTTAGTAGAATATTTTGTCTTTATTTGCTCTTAAATTTATGTGAAAGTATTTTATTTTTTATATCATTTAAATTTATGCAATTTACTTCCATACATGTTAGTAGGGTATTTTGTCTCTGTTTATTCTTTAATTTACGTAAGGATATTTTATTTTTTATATTATTTAAATTTACGCAATTTACTTTTACGTATGTTAGTAGGATATTTTACCCTTATTTGCTTTTTAATTTATATAAGGATATTTTGTTTTCAATGTTATTTAAATTTAAGCAATTTACTTTTGTGTATATTAGTAGGGTATTTGGTTCTTATTTGTTCTGTAATTTATGTGAGAATATTTCGTTCTTTATATTATTTAAATTTAAATAATTTACTTTTATATATGTTAGTGAGATATTTTGTCCTCATTTATTCTTTAATTTATGTGATAATATTTTATTTATTATGTTATTTAAATTTATACAATTTACTTTTATGCATATTAGTGAAATATTTTGTCCCTATTTATTCTTTAATTTATGGAGGAATATTTTATTTCCTATGTCATTTAAATTTACATAATTTAAATAATACATTTAGTAGAATATTTTGTCTCTATTTATAATATACGAATTTAAATCTTGTAAAAATTATGATTTTAAATCTCGTAAAAATTTAGTACTTATATTTTTAAAGTTATAAATATTATTTAATATGGTGCTTATTTAATTGTTATATTTAAAAATTTATGTCATTTAGTTAATAAAGACTAAAAAAAAATTACTTTGATGGTAAAATATTTTTAATATTCTCCCTTCTCTTAGTTAAAATTTTTAATTAATAAAAAAAAATTAATATAACGAAATATTTTTAATATTCTTCCTTCTCTTAGTAAAATGATAAAAGAAGAATAAGATAAAATTGAAAAATTAAAATTAAAAAAAATTAAGCAAAATTAATTAACAAAAAAAATTAAGACGGTAAAATATTTTTAATATTCTTACTTTTTTTAATAAAAATAATAAAAAAATTAAATTTAAAAAATTAAAATTCAAGATTATAAAATTTGTGGTAACTATTTTAAAATAAATGTTATGAAATGCGTAACATTTTTTCCTATTTAATTAACTTTAAGACTTGAAATCTTATTTTTTATGTGATTTATTTTACTATTATTCAGATAGATAGAGATTTTATTTTTTATATTTAATTTTTGAACGACGTTAATATCATTTAAAATAAAATATTTTTGATTTAAATTGTCCTTATACAAACACCATATTCCCTAAATATAAGCATAATTAACACACAGAATTCAAGAAAATAAGGTACCAAGATTGATCATTGTGAGTTATTTTTTTTTTTTGACAAGCGTGCTACTTTTCAACCTACCTTTGTTGGTGTGAGACTCAATTATATTTTTGAGTGCATTCTAAGATTTAGGCATGTATATTATTTTTTTGAGCAAATAATAGTTATCTAATATCTTTGTTATTGTTAATTTTGTTTGGTTTCTATTTCTGGATAGCAGTAAATTTATCATTGGGTAAATTGTTTCAAATTATCCAAAAATAAAAATATTGTAAGTTACTTAAAATGTTTTTATATCAAGAATAATAATATATGGGAATAATATGTGAACTTAAGATTTTTTGCTGGGTGTTTTAACATAGACTTGTAAAGTTTAATTGTTTGTATTTGTTATTTTATGTGTACGTGCTAATTTTAGCTTTGCTGAAAAAGATCACGAAATTTACTAAAATTGAATTTTTCTCTCTCTCACGTTTAAGATATTCAAACTACAAATTTAAATCAATGTAAAATGCATGTGACGGTTTGAATTGAATCAATTTATAATATATTATTGGATTGCTTTATATAATTCACAATGTGCGAATTAAATTAAAATTTTAGTTAAAACTAATTCCGACTATAAACGCCCACCCTTAGCCATATTCATTAAAATATATAATTAAATTAATAAATTAAATCAATAAATTAAATACTGACGGTAAATGAGCAAGCTATCGACATGCATTTGCCGATGACATGACATTGTCACCAATCACTGCGCGCTCAACGTGTCCGGTAATAGCATCCTGCGACCAGCACTTATGCGCTCGACAATGGATAGCAACATGCACACTTGTGCACTCGACAATGGCTGGTAGCATACATCTGTCGTCGGGGACAGCAACACGTTTCCAGCCCTTGCGTGCGCGATGCGGTTAGCAACATGCATTTGTGCCCAATGACCAAGATGTTGCCTACATCCCTGCGTTTTCCCTTCATTTTTTTCTATTTTTTTAATTTTTTTTAACAATTTAATATCAAAATTTTTACTAACACATGTTAAAAATATTTTATTATGATCTTGGTGTCGTATTTGTTTATAATGAAAAACTTCTTTTTTCATACAAGTATTTTTTCCCGCGATTTTGATCCACATTAATAAATCACAAAACCTAGTCAAAATTTTTCATTTTTTCGCCTCATTTTTCATACATTGCAAGAATATGACAATATTGATAATATGTCATAATTAAAATAAAATTTACACAAAAAATACCTAAAAATTAAAATATATATTTTTAAAATAAATTATTTTATTTTAAAATACACAAAAATATTCAAAGTTTGCCGAAAATTTAGTCGGTAGGTGCCGTCAGCATTGGTGGGATGTCGAAATTGTGGTTTCACGGGTTTGAATAGTGGCTTAGGGGGCGTGAGTGCTTCGGTCGGTTTTCACCTTTTTAATTTTAGTAAAATAGTGCGAAATGCGTGTGAATTGTTTATAAAAGAGACCAAAATAAGTAAAACAAAACGAAAAAAAGAGATATTTTTGTCCGAAATGATTGAACTTAGCCCAAAATACAATAAAATTTGTTTGTTGCTAAAAAAATTAAATGAACTTCCAAATATGTCTAAAAAGTAAAATTTTTCATTTACGTTCACAAAGGGCCTGCATGCTCTTAAATTTATTGAGGGAAGAAAAACAACTCATTTTTTTTAATTTTACATTCACAAGTTTATATTTTAGTAAAATAATTGAAAATAAATATATATTAATTTAAAAATATCTATAACACATAAATTCTATTTTTATGGAATTTAATTTTTTCCCAAATTAAAATACTGTTTATCAATTTATATATTATTTTGAAATTAAAAAAAGAAAATATACAGTGCAAGAAAAATTGAGAAGAAAGCAGATTTTATGTCAATATTTTTTCATAGAAGTTGTATATGATTATATATTTAAGAAAAGTTAAAAATTTAGATTTTAATAAATATGATAAAATAGAAAAAAAATTATAAATCTTAATATGTAGTAAGACTACTTTTCGATTTTGTATAAAGTTAAATAACAAAATTTTTATGGTGGGCTGAAATATCACAGCCCACAGATATATCATTGCTCTCTAATCGAATTGTGCATTGTATTTACAAAATTTCAATTAATATAATTATAATTGCAAATATAACAATTTTTTTTTTTAATTTTCTTGAATAAAATAACATACAATTTTTTTTTTCAAAAGTATTTTCTTTATTTTTTATGTTGAAATTATTAATATCAATAAATAAACAAATATTTATGTGTTTAGCATTTGTCGATCGGACGTACTTTTAAAAAAGCACTTCAAAAGTAATTGAAAGGAAAAAGCGAATGGAAATGGCGGGGAAGAGACGCGCTTCATCCCCTCCTTATTACTACCACCGCCCCCGCCTTTTTCCAAACCCCCGTTCATTCACATACGAAAAAACAACAGCGGACTAACTTGCACAGCAGCGCACGGTAGCACGAGGCACACAATTCTTCCGTACGATTCTGTCATCATTTTCTATAATTCTTGAAAAGCACCTTCTAAATTCATACCCCGCAGAGTTTCAAATTAGGGTTAGGGTTTTGTGATTGGTAATGCAGATGGGAACGAAGGTGAAGGATGAACTCTTGTCCACCGTCCGATCAATCGTTGGGCCAGATTTCTCCGACATGGACATAATCAGATCATTACACTTGGCCAATCATGATCCCACTGCTGCAATCAACATCATATTCGACACTCCTAATTTCAGAACCCCTGAAACAAAGTCATCGCCAACGAAACCAAAGCTGCTTATCAGTAAGGAAAACGTGACCCGTTCTTTGAGTGAAAATGGTAGTGTTAGTGTCGGAAACGCTGTTGCCGAAGATTTGAGTGAGAATGGGATGCAAACTGATGGAAGCGAGTGGTGGTTCGTTGGGTGGGGTGATGTGGCAGGGATGTCGACGTGTAAGGGAAGGAAGGTGAAGCGTGGTGATGAAGTGGCGTTCGCGTTTCCGAAGAATAGTTTAAATTCTAAGTTGCCTAGTAAAAATTTTGGAAGGGCAAGGCAAGCAGTGGTTGCGTGTTCAGAGATTGTGAGGTTCTCAACAAAGAGTTTCGGAGAGGTAAGTATATGAAATGTTTTTGTCGGTAGGTCATCTTTAAAATGCTTTGTTATGGTTAATCTGGGTAATTTGTGAACTGAGTAAAAATTTTTTCTTAAAAGTTGACCCATTTGCGAATTTTCTATGCTCTTTGCTTGGTTTTAGTTGTGTATATTCATGTAAAAACGAAGTTTTTGGTTTTGTTTGATGACTAATTCACGTATCTAATCATTTTGTGTGAGTTTAATAAAATGTTTGGTTCTGAACTAGGTTTTTCTGTGCCTTTGATGTAAAATAGAGAAAAAAAAACGTTAATTGGTTTGTTTGGTTAAGAATGGGTTAATTTGTGAATTTCATTGTGTTGTGGCAGATTGGTCGAATACCTCATGAATGGTCTCGTTGTCTGTTGCCGTTGGTGAGGGAAAAAAAGATGAGAATTGAGGGCTTTTGCAAGTCTGCCCCTGAGGTGTTGGGCATAATGGATACCGTTATTTTGTCAATAAGGTAATTTTATTGCTGAGAATTACAATTTTAAGAAAATGATAATTTATTTCTATTAGTTGCATTTGTCACAAACTTGAATAAAGCGGCTGGTGCATTCACTTTGGTATTTTAGATAATTTTGTGTTGCATCTTGATTGAATGTATTTGAAGTAGTGTAATGTAGTTGATGAATATGGATTTTGTCTTATTTCAGAGTATATATCAATAGTTCTATGTTCCGTAAAGCTCACTTGGCCTCACTTAAGTGGGGAAGCAATTCAACTGAGGATTCTGTTTTTCATCCTCTCCCAAATTTGTTTCGATTGCTGGGCTTGGTTCCTTTTAAGAAGGTAAAACTGATGCAATTTGACTTCTGAGCCTTTTTACTGGGAACTCATATCTTTGTTTTAATTATGTAGTTGCTTGTAGCTAAATATTTTATTTGTGAATTACAATACAGTTGGCTTATTTTCTTGTGAAATGAAGTTTTTATGTAGAGTTTTGCTTATCTGGAACATTGTAGCAAACTCTTTTATTCATCATTGTTTTCTTGTCTTTAGGCTGAATTTACTCCTGCTGATTTCTACACAAGAAAACGGCCTTTAGACTCAAAGGTAAATATGAATTTCCCCTTATCCCAATCAATCATGTTTTTCCACATTGGAGGTCATAGCTGGTTTTTTCCTCGACAGGCTCTTTCTGGCTTTCCTGCCTCATTGTTACAAGCTAACAAGTGTAAGATTCAGTTCAATAAAGTAAATGATGTTGATAATGTGGAGCCCATTTCAGACACTCAGCTTGACAATATTGTTGGCGTTGGATGTAGCTCTGAGATAGAGGTATAACAATGTGTGAAAATGATGCATTAATGTGGACTTTTAGATACTTATAGCAACCGTAATTATTTGGAAAAATATGTTTTAGGAAATGGATCCCCCTCCTAGTCTTCAGTGTGAACTTCGTCCCTACCAAAAGCAGGCCCTTTGTTGGATGGTCCAGCTGGAGAAGGGGCGATGCATGGATGAGGCAGCAACAACCCTTCACCCATGTTGGGAAGCATACCGTCTAGCAGATGGGTATGGCAAATTATTGATTAATTTGATAATTTATTTTTATTATGATATTGATTTTTATTGAGCATTTTGTGTTTATAGGAGGGAGCTTGTTGTCTATTTAAATGCATTTTCTGGTGATGCTACTACAGAATTTCCAAGCATGCTTCAAATGGCCAGAGGAGGAGTATGCCCTTAAATGCTCCAACCTAAGTTGAAATTTAATACCCACCTGCAATTGTCAATATTCTTACCATGTACTGACTTGATTATGAATTTGAAGATACTGGCAGACGCTATGGGGCTCGGAAAGACTGTTATGACCATAGCCCTCCTACTCACACAATCAGAAAGAGGTGGATTGTCAAGTCGTCAGCCCATAAGTCAGCCTTCTGGTGACGATACCTATGACATGCCAGATCAATCACCAACAACCATGAAGAAAGAACCAAAGATTTTAGGGTTTGATAAATTGTTGAAGCAAGATAATAATCTAATAAATGGTGGCAGTCTAATCATTTGTCCTATGACTCTTCTGGGCCAGTGGAAGGTATACGTTTTGCTATTTAGGTTATACACTTTGTACAGTTGCATATGTATTGCCACTGCATACTTGAAAATGAATATTTTCCATGAGCATAAAAAAATTATCATCCTTTCCACTACTTTACAATTGTTTGTTTTTCGGATCAGTTTGACATTTGTGTATTATCAGGCTGAGATTGAAACTCATGCACAGCCGGGGTCTCTATCTCTTTATGTTTATTATGGACAAAGTAGACAAAAGGATGCAAATATTTTTGCTCAAAATGATGTGGTAATTACCACATATGGAATACTATCCTCAGAATTTTCATCAGAGGTAGTTTCAAAATATCATTTTCTTCTTCTACATTGTTGTATTTTCCGACAACATTTTGCTTTTTTTGGGACATAGTAAAGCAATCCCTTCGCTTGTTTTCTTTGTAGAATCCTGTAGACAATGGGGGACTTTACTCAGTTTGGTGGTCTAGAGTAGTTCTTGATGAGGCTCATACAATAAAATCATCTAAAAGCCAAATATCCATAGCTGCTGCTGCTCTTGTTGCTGATTGCCGCTGGTGTCTTACAGGCACTCCTATCCAGGTATCTTGAGTCACTTTTGGATTCAAATTCTCTTTTAGTGATTTTTATTCTGTCACTTGGGATTCTTTTTTCTTGTTGAAGCTAAAATTAGATAGTTTGCAACAAATGTGAGTTTTTCTGCAGTATCAGTCTTCTGAAAATAGGCAACCTCTTTTTAATATTTTAGGTATTCTTTGTATTTTTGGAACAATTTTTGAATTTTTGCATGAAATTTCTTGTCCTACACATCCAAATTCCACAGCCTGAACTCTCAAACTATTACCTTATCAGGCTGCTGACTGAGCATTCCACCTGACCTTTAGATATCCTGTTCAAGGGAGGTTTTTGGTGCTATTTAGCAAATGTTTATTTGGTACATCGATAATCTGATGTTGGCATTATTCTTTCAGGAAACTTAAATGTTATTTGATTCAACACATGAAGCCATGTTTACTGTGATAAGTCTATATGCTTTAGATTGTATCACCAAACTTTGTTGCTTGTTGAATTTCTGGCTGCTAAATGTGTTTATGTTTCAATTTTTGATTTGGAGCATGCTGTTAATTTTAACTTAAAAGCCCTTTTACATTATTGTTGGCCCCCGTAGGCCTTTGAGATTAATTTGCATCAAATTCTTTCTTCCAGCTCAGTTTTTTAAGATTGAGCTTGCCCTAATGAAATATTGAGCACTCTTGAGGGACAGACTTGTTTTCTGCCACTAGGGTTGGCCTCATGAACCTTGGTTACTTAAGGACTGATATTTCTATGTTAGTGCTTCTGATTTTTGTTTTATGTGGTGCTGACAATTGAAATGCCAATGTGTATATGCTTACTTTGTTTTTAAGTCCACTTTTTATCTTAGGTCAATTTAGACGTAGATAGTTTGTCACCAAATCCTTGTTCTATTTTTGATAAGAAGTTGAGTCTTTGCTCTTCTGCAAGCTCTTTGACAGAATACTCTCATTTTGTATTGTAATATCTTCCTATGGCAGTGGGACTTTGATTTCATGCTTCGTGTAACTTTATTTACTTTCAATATATCTGTTTCACAGAACAACCTGGAGGACATATACAGTCTTCTTCGGTTTTTAAGGGTGGAACCGTGGGGAAACTGGGCATGGTCAGTTTTCTTCACTTTTTTTTTTTTTTACATCATGA
>JAWDEX010000007.1:5029530-5039615 GCA_035221805.1 Trichilia hirta | reverse complement strand
GAGCTCGGATTTGGAGTATTCCTCTTCTTCTGCGGATGCTACGATTTCGTCCATGGGAAGAATAATTATTTCATATACCTATTCCTCCAGACGATTACATTCGTCATCGCAGGATTTGGCTACGTGGGCACCATTGTTTAGCACCAATACTCTTCTGTGTTTTTTCTTTCTTGCTATTTCAATACCTGCATCCTCGTCTACAAGATAATATAGAATGGGGTTCTGCGAGTGACATTAGGATGCAATTTTTACATTTCCAGCTCATTAAAAACAAAATAGGTCACTCAATTTGTTTGGCACACAAAAATGAATTGCCAAAAAATTGTTCAAGTTATCGTCACTCAAGTGAACCAACATGTTACAGAAGAAAATGCTGCTAGTACTACAATAGACCACACAGCATATGGTTTAGACAACAAAGAGGGATGGAGTTTTATTTTTATTTCAATAGATTGGTTGTAATTGTGAGAGTGAGTTTGTTTGTTTTTATTTATTTTTTTTCTTCCATTTTTCACTCGTAGGTTCTCCATTTGTTTAGTTTCCTAAATTTTTTGGACAATAAGTTGTTATGGTTAAAAGGGGAACTTGTAATCCAAGTTAATTTATCAATATCAAATTTTTATATGTTTCTTTCTTTACTTTTGATCTAGCTTCTATAGGTTAGGGTTTTGGCCCCCATTTGGCCCTTGATTGTGGAAATTAACAATTGGAAATTTCTTGAAGAATCATCATAGCTAGCCAGTGCTATTAAAAGAAAATTTGTTGTGAGTAATGAAACTACTTGCAAAAGACTAATAATTTATCTACTTCTATTTTAGAGATTTCACGTGCGAAAAAGATGAGATGAGTGTAAAACTGTAAATGATAGTTGCTTATAGTATAAGGGGTCATCATCTGTCTAATCTTTTTCTTTTATTCTAAACCAAAGTAAACTGAAAAAGAGAGACTTAACAACAATTTATTACAATCTCCAACAAGGGACACCATTAAAAATATAAAATAAAACCCTAGTTCTATAAAATAATATCGTAAATGTTACAATAACAATAATGTTTCTTGATTGCTTTGGGAAGGCCACAAGATGCAAGAACACTTTTGTATTTAAGGGGTGAAAAGTTCTTTTAACATGAAGCTAATGCAAGTTGTAGATTATGGTAACTTTCAAATCAAGTTTTAGGCCCTTTATATAAGTTTTTTTTATTTGGTTTCCAAAGGAAAAATTCTCAAGTGACCAATGAAAACAAAGTCAGCATGCATTGAAGAATATAATAAATATGCACCTGGCTAATAAGGGTAATCTTTCAATATTTTATCACAAGGCATGAAGGAAGAAGTATAATAACTTCTACATACCAATGTCCTCCATATGTATTATTGATGTTGAAGACGAAAGGAGATGAGATGACCCTCCCCATTTATTTATGCACTTCCCAAGTGCCAGAAGATTAACAATATTAATGAAAAAAGGTCGTTCCAATTAATTAAATAATAATACAGAAGATATAAAAACACCTTTTTCAACGATGGTGATGAAAAAGAAATTCTATGCTAGCTTCACTGGGAAATAGAAATAGAAATGGAAATGAATAAGGAAAATATTCAAGATGACCCAAGTCCACTGCGATTTTGGAGTAAGTTAAGCGAATATTTTTTTTTTTTTTTTTAATGTTCACTCTATTTGATTTTAGAATAAATAATTAATTAAAATATATTTAAGTTCTACCTATTTTTTTTAACTTTAAGAATTAAAATAAATTAAGAGACTCAACAATTAATGTTGTTTTAGATTACAAATTGCATATTTATGAGCATGATTTATTAATTCTTGAATTTCCATATACAGAAGATTATAAAAATAAAGGGCAAAGCAGAAGTTGTGGTGTTCCTGCAACTTGGTCCATATACCCTTTGAGGCAGTCTGACAAACGCAAGCAAAATTCAGTCAGGGGCACATGGAATTTGGCCTTTTTGGACGGTAGCTTACATGTACCTTTCCTTCAACAAATTTGGCTACAGACAATGGCCAATTTATTTTATTTAACGCATAATACAGACAATAATTATTAACCAAATACAATAAATAAATAAATAAAATTTTCTTCGCCGGAATTGGGGGAAGTTTTGGATCCTTGGAGAAGAATTTTAGGCTTGAGTTTGCCTGGAATACCTAGCTCAATTTTTATTTGAATTAATAGTTAAATATGAATAATTTTATATGACTCTTATTATCTTTTATTTACATTTGACCTAAATTTTAATATTACGTTCTAATAAATTTTCCCGCTTACAAGATCGATATCAAATAGGACAATAGTATTAAATTCTACCGAGTCCTTCGCGTGAAAGATGGATATCAAGTGAATTTGTCATACGAATCAAGACTAACAAAAATATAAAAAAATAAAAATCATTTAAACAAATGCAAGTAGAATAATATTAACTTGGTCAGATTAATTTTCATATTATATTAATTTACCTTTTAACTCAAAAGTTTATGCTAATAAATAAGAACTCAAACAATAGTTTTAAGCTTTATGATAATAATTATAGTTAATTCCCAACATTCTTCTCATACCCTAAAATTTAATTTCATTATAAAGGGATTGAAAACAGCATTCACATAAAAAGAAAATAATAAAATTGCAGAGAGATTGATACAAATGGAAGAATTATTGAAGCGATGAGAGAGAAGTAATTGAATATAGATTACAAATGGTTAGTTGGGAGGTCCTATCATAAATCGTATGTTTGTGCTAACTATTTTTGGAACTATGTAATATTCCTCTTTGTTTTTTTATCATTTTCTAGATTTACCTGTTTTCAAAAACTAGAACACATCAAATCAAATGTTGATGCATCGGGTTCTCTTTCTCACAATGCCCATATTTTAGGAACCCAAAGAACCAAAAGTCCTTATCGATGGTCTATGCCAATTGCCATGCTTTTGTAATTTTCCACACCATTTTCTTTTGGAAATATCCTTTTCTCCACATGCAATATTAAGAGTAGGGATAGTTATACATACAAACTCAATCATACAAATGGATATAATAGAGTTATATTAATGTTATAATGTTTTTATCAAATATTTTTATAGTGATAAAATAAGTTCTTGATAATAAAAAAGTAAAATGTATAATAATAGTATAATTATATCACATTAATAATTATGTTAATTTCTATAAAAAAAAAAAAAAATTGTATCTCTAACATTATTAAATATTAAATTCTCAAATTATTTTAAAGTTTTTCAATCTATCCAATTCTGCAATAGAGTTCGTAAATGTATCGAGTACGTTTCGTGGGCTTTAGATGATCATAACTAACCAAGGGGCATGCATTTTAGGCTAGGCTACGGTAGAGAATGTTAAAAAAGGGTGGTTGGGCCTATATTTAGATATAACAAAGCTTAGAAAACTTAGGCTTATTATTGATTTTCACTAAATTTAAATGTAAAGTTATAAAAGAATTAGAGTAACGTTTTAATTAATATTTAATATTTTACCTTTTTATTTTGTAGTAACTGCAGAATAAAAGCAATTTCGCAACCATAAGAATTTAATACCAAATATATCCCGAATTTAATTGCACATGAAATTTAAAGAAACAACAAAATTTTAATAAGCAAATTTATAACTTATATTTTTCAAAATTTAGAGTTTTATCATTTAAATGATATAACTTTGAATTTTGTTAACCCATTTAATAAAATAAAGTTATTTATAGATCCTTATGAATTTATCAATTATCTTATCTTAAATAATAGTTTCATCAAGCTTTGTTGATTTTAAGCTAATAAATGCTTTTCAAAATAATTTTTAGTCCATCATCTCTTAGTCTAGTTGTAATAATTTATAAGAGTACCAATAATATCATTGAGTATAAGGAGGTTAAGGTATTTAGTGTCCTTCCTTTATTAGTAACCTAAAAAATTGCATTTGCTTACTCACTATTTGAATAATTTTTTTCAAATGAATTCAATTAATTAACAATATAGTTTAAATGAATTCAATTAATTGTAAACTAAGTGTCGTCTTTATTCTTTTGACTAAATAATATATATTTAAATTTTTTTGAAAATATTTATTTTCAAATAATTAATATTAAAAACTTGTCAGGTACATCTAAATAAAAATAATTTATAAATATTAAATTAATGCTAATATAAATGTTTGAATAAAATTTATTTAACCCATAATTGAATATAAAATAAGGAGGATTTGTAATAATAATTAGTCGCGAAACATGATATTTTTAATTATTTGATAATTAATATAAAATAAATTTAAAAATATCCAACATACATGAAAATCACAAATTAATAATTTAATAATCATATGACTACACTAAATAGAGTATGGCATTAAATTAATAAATATAACAAATTATTATTCAAATCAATACAAATTAAATTATACTTTGTTATTTATTTCAATCTTACATCTTCCTTTCATATCAAGGGCAACAATTTTATAAATTAAAAATTTTTGTTTTCAAGTCCAAAAGCAGACAAACGAAAACAATTAAATTGATATATATATATATATATAATGGTGGCTGTGGGGTTCGAACCCACGCGTACTTATGTACAGAAGATCTTAAGTCTTCCCCCTTAACCACTCGGGCAAACCACCCCTCTTTGTTACCTTTTGATTTACTATATACTAGATCTAATTAGGTTGTTCACAACCTTTACACAATTTTTAATTAATACATTTTGATGACATACTTTATAAGTTATTATAATAAAAAAAAAAAAAGATTTTCATTTATTTAAAATTGAAAACAATACAATTTTTTTTTTCTTTTGCCAAAATTAGTGTACAAATCACGAATCTACGTTACTTCAAAAAATTGTCAGGTTATACAAGTTCAAATTGACAGAATTTTTATTATCCTATTTATTTTAAGACTTATAGCATGTGAAATAAAATGCCCAAACTTTTCTTTACTTAAATTTTTTTTTTTTTTTTTTTTTTTAAACTCACAATTCATTAAAAGAGCAGTACAATTAATTACAAGAGATAAATGATAATGTTTATAGAAGCATTTTCAGCCATATTAAATTCTTGCTATAAGAAAGAGAAGATTATTAAAAAAAAAAACGCGTTTGATTTTACTAATAAGGTTGAATATTTGATGTAGATTCATTAATTTAAGATAAAATTAATGGGTTTAAATTTATTTTAGAAAGATATAATTATTAGATGAGAGAAATGGATGTAATAATTACGTCAAATTCAAATTTAAAATTCCCAATTTATGCAATTATTTATGGCATAATTTATAATTTGGGTAATTATAAAATATTAAATTATTTACGATTTATTAGGTTTATTTTATATTTGACTCCAAGAGTTTAATTGAATGATTTGTAATAATATAATAATTCACTTTTTTTGATATTCATTCGTGTTTAAATTTAAAGGTAGATATGCAATAGAGAAAAATTTAGTGCAGAAAACTTAAAAGACTTATTTTATATTTTAAAATATGTTTCATTATTTTAAAAAAATTAATTAGCATTCAACTATATAATACTTTAAATATGTTTCAAAATATATAAAAATAAGTTACAGTTATGTTTAATCCATTCAATAATCATGCTCAACTAGTATTTTCAATTTTTCACATAATTATTAAATAATTGAGTTTGTGTTATTCTAAAATTTATTATTAAATGGAAGGTATTACAAATATTTTTCGTAGAGAAAACATTTAAACTCAAAATTGATTTCCAAAGACCACTAATAAAATAATTGACATGCTTACTTGTTTTTAATGGTTTAATTTTGAACAACCACTGAACCTATTTATTTCAACATGTAAACATTTTATAAAAATTTTTTCGTAATAATTTAATATTATATTATATTTATTTAAAGAATAGAGTTTTTTATTTTAAATTTTTTGAGTTAATTCTAGATATAAAATTTTAATTTATGTAATTTAATAATGAATATAAATTATTAATTAGTTTTTAATTTTAGATTTTAATCATTAAATTACGTGAATTTAATGATTTTGTTACTTTCAAATTTTAATTTATGTTATGCAAGCCCACCCTTATTAATATATTTATTAGATTTTTTGGAAGGAAATATATTTATTCGATTAAGTATATTAAAATTATATCAATTAATTTGAAATTTTATTAAAATTTTTTCCAAATAATATTTTTATTCAAATAAAATAAAATTAAATATTTTAGTTACTGTTGTTTAAAATACTAACGTGCAACTTAGAGAGGTTGAATTGGGTTTCTAGAATATTAATGCAAATAATAAATTCTTCAATAACGACATCCAATTAAATTCAACAAAAATATTTATATTAACTAATTTTCAACAATCACAATAAAATAACTAAACACAAATAAAGAGAGAGTTAACATAAAAATTTTATAGTAGTTTAAAAAATATTGTTTATATCCACTTTTTCAAACTTTGATTAAAGAT
The DNA here is from genome assembly GCA_035221805.1 of Trichilia hirta. NCBI lineage: Eukaryota > Viridiplantae > Streptophyta > Magnoliopsida > Sapindales > Meliaceae > Trichilia > Trichilia hirta. The sequence continues at coordinate 5,033,157 of JAWDEX010000007.1, read as the reverse complement.
TTTTATTGATCAAGTCTTACAATCCCAAGACTCTTGATTACATCAAGGCTCTAACCCAAGTCTTGGAAATAAATCCTTACAACCCCGGGATTCAATCTATATCAAGGCTCTTCACTCAAACCTTGCAAACGACACCTCAAAATCTAAGGCTTCAAATATACAACAAGAGGATTTAAGGCTCCTTTCTAAACCTTACAAGTGATTCGACTTTCTAATCACTAAACATCTCAAATCCCAAGTGAAAGACCTGCCTCTTCCACTCTTTACAAAATTAATGAGAGGAAAAAAAGAATATTTCTCCTACAAGAGAGATTATACTAATGATATGTGCAAGATGTTTTGAATTGATAATTTTTATAATTTGTAATAACAAAGATATTTTTAATCCTCTTAGATATAAAAGAAATGTGCAAGTTTGATACAAAATAAGAGAAAACTCATTTTTATACTTAAAATCAAAAAAACTAACTATCACATATAAAAATAGCTGTTAAATTCAAAATTTGCGTTGACCATTACACTCCATTTAGTCAATCAAAAATTGTAATTAATTTGATTTAAAATTCTGCAATAATTCAGTCAACCATTATAACCCATTTGATCAATTGAAAATCTTGTATTGTAGTTCTGTTTCAGCAAGTTTAAAAATCTTGTTAAATTTTTAACAAATTTGAAACTTTTGCATTTTGGTCCACAAAAAATATTAAAAAGAGTCGACTGTCCATTTTACTTCAAGATCGGTGCTTTTAGACACGACGATCGATGCTCACACCTGTACACTAAGCCTAGCATCAGCCCAACTCTTTTTCATTAAAACATGTATCAAAGACTCGATATGATCATGCCAAATGTCAACATGCAGGGGAGCACGCTAGATCCATAAAAGATTCAACAACATTTCAAGGTATTTTTATGTACTAAATAACCAAAGTCAAAAGTTTTATTTCGAGAGGTGAATGTAGGTTTGTTTGAGATTGTAAGCTATGACTTTTAATGCATTCTTGATAAATGCATTAGTAATACTTTATTTTTGTTTTGTACTCCATTTATTTGTAAATTTGTAGACCCTTTTGAAGTTTGTATGGAATGTTAATAAAAACTATACTTACATTCTATGTTTATAGCAATCTAGAAAAAAGTTACATTCTATGTTTCTCATGGGTTTACAATGGTTGTTCCTTAATGTTACCTAGACTTGCCAAAGATGTTGGGTATTTATTTGGTATGTATGATTGGTTTGGTTAATAAAGAACGCAGTAGATTAGAATGTCTATGCTTTCTTGACGACTTTTTAACATTTCATATGAAATTTTAAGATTTTTATGGAAAGTTGTTGAAGAATTGAACAAATATGGTGAAATTAAGAGCCTGAATATCAATGACAACTTAGTTGATCACATGGTGTTGACGTCATCTAAAAAATTAATTTTGAAAAATATAGAATCACCACTTAACCAGATAATGGTAGGATAAATCAACTAAAAATTTAAGATTTTAAGGTCAAAAGTCGATTAAACATAAAAAAGGTGTTAGGCATTCTATAACTTTCGTGTAGTATGGTTACCTAAATATTTAGTCTTGAAATATTTATTATTGTCCGTTTTTATTATTCCTAATGTTGAGCTCGAATATTACTTATCCAAATCAAGAGAAGATTGGCACTGAATCTAACCAAGATCAATGCTGAATTTGATCGAAAGTCAATTAAGAAGAAATCAAAACAAGACTTGCCTCTGGAACAAAATTGACACCAATTTCCTCTTTTTAACCAATGCCAAACTTGCTTTAGTAGTTTATGATTTGACCTTTTGGGGCCTAATTTTCTTTGTTTATTTTGTGAATAATTCTATTATTTTTCAAACTATAATGCCTGTATATATAAAGGGTTTAAAACTTATAAAAGTAACTTTTGAATCTTTTGAAGCCTGAATTAAAATTTCTCTAATTTTGGGGGTTTTCATAACTTTACTTGATAGATTCCAAGCCTTAAAGATTAATCATTTGATTAATTTATTTTAAACATGTTTTTACTACATCGGCTTAGTATTAAAGCCAAATGTTGACTTCAGACAATGGCCAATAGCAGTAATGATAGAAATAACCAATCTTACGAAGTGGATTAGGAGTTAAGGCTTTGAAGAAGCAAACCTCTCGTCAAAACATCTCAATAGACATTATTTGTATAAACTTTATGACATTATTAAGTTGTGTAACTATATTAGAGGCTAACTAAGATAGAACTGTCAAAAGACCTAGACCAAACACTCCTATTGAATGACTATTGATTTATCAAGAGGATGTCATAGATATAAATGGTAATGATATTAGCAAGTAGGATGACATAAAGAAAGATTACGATGCACTATTTTATTGGGAACAGTTGGGAGGCCATAAAAGTTATCGAGGCCATAGATAGAGAGGTCGGGTGATACCTTCCAAATGAGTATTTGTTGACTGTAATAATGATGGCACTGGTAGCAATGATTCAATAAAGATGGCCATTGAGACAAAATTCTGATGAAAGGTAAGTTACTCACATTTGATGGCATACTAGACGTAGGAGGATTTTTAGATTAGCCAATAGAGGTTAAGAAATTCTTTGATTGTATGAATGTGTTAGAGAAGAGGAAAGTCAATATAGTAGCTTATAGGTTAAAGGGGAGAGCATCAGTTTAGTGAGATAGGTTACAATAGGACCGCCAAAAATAAGTTCCCTAGGATTACAATATAGGCAACAAGGACAGACCAACTTAGGTAATGGTTTCTACTAATAGATTGAAAATAAATATTGTTTAACCAATATCAAAGAAGTGTGCAAGGAATAAAGAATGTGCATGAATATACAGTGAAGTTTTCAAGGTTAGATACTAGGAATAATTTGAGAAAATCACCAGCACAAAATGCGTTAAGGTATATGTATAGATTAAAGACGGCGATTAAAGAGTGTTGGCATTGTCTAAAATTTAAACATAAAAACAAAGTCATCATTTATCCAAATAATGGTAGGATAAATCACCTAAAAAATTAGGATTTTAAGCTCGGGAGATTGATTAAGTGTGAGAAGGTGTTAAGCATGAAGGTTGGTTTTCATGCAAAACTTATAAGATCATTTATTTTCATTTTATGCAAATTAATATACTAAACATATTTAGCATGACATTACTTAGGTTTTAATGGGACACATACCTTAATTACTTTCTCTACCAAGCTTGAAGTCTTCCCCAAGCCTCCAATAGTATCCACACACTAGAAAGATGATGATGGAGTTAATGATAATATGTTGGAGACAACCTTTGGCTTACAAAACTATTTTGCAAACTATTTGCAAAACTTATTTCATATATCAACATATATGCACTTTTAATTTGCATAGAAAAGATAGGAATCTAAAAACAACTCTTGCTTTTCATTCCTCTTCTTTTCTTTCCTTTCTTGCTCTTTCAAAAACAATGGTAAGCTTAGAAGAAATCATAACCGTACGCTTACTTCTTTTATTCTTTTCTTTATATTTGTTTCCTTTTGTTTTGTTCAAAAACAAAACCAAATCAATCCAATTCTCATTCCATACAAATCTCCCACGTATACAAACATTAATCATTAAAAAATAATATTCAAAAATGGATTTGA
>JAWDEX010000007.1:5010546-5021944 GCA_035221805.1 Trichilia hirta | reverse complement strand
TTGAGGAAATTAATTATATTCAAGTGTAAAATAATGAATTTAAACCTTAATACTCATACACTTTTATGTACTCATCATCTACTTTGGGACTACATGGGGTGATGGACATCATAGGTTCATCACAGCCGCGCATCTCTGGATCGTCATATGCATCTGCCTTGCCCTTTCTTTTCTGTAAATTGGTGAATTGGGCACTTTTGACAGTGGTTCCCATAGGGGGGTTTTGAGTTTTTTGTTTCCTTCCTCCTGAAAGATAATCGGTCCTTATTTTTGTGACTTTCTGAGCAATTTTCTGCTTCCTATTGTGCACATGTCGTCGAAACAACGCCTGCAGCTTTGCCATCTCCCTTTTCAGCATCTGATTCTTATGTTCCAGCTCTATAATCTTCTGATTGTCGACCTCCCTTATGCTTCTTGGTTCTACTAGCCCTCCTTTTATTGGCCAGGACTCCCCTCCTTCGGCTCTGACAGTGGCTCGGCTGGCTGGACCCTCAATCTATTGAGCTAATATTTCGTTCTCATCTGATGATTCAGAAGTGCTCACTTTCTCTTTCGAGTGAGGGGGACCCCCAACCACTTCTTTTTGTACTTTTCTAGAAAGGTGACTACAAGTATTTCCTGCCATATCCTATGCGGAACACTTTCAAAACTTTCTCAGAGACTTTTTACTCGTTTTTCACAGACGACGCCAATTATTGATGTCTAAATTCTCCACCGACGAAAGATTTAGCACATTACATAGGTTTACTGTTGTGGTTGTTGTAGAAGCTTCTCGGGGACTAGCTGAAATCATAGACAAATGAGCTAGGAGTGAAGCCGGCTTACCGGCGAATAAACTCCGATGCTCAAGTCAGTGAAATGGTACAGAGTCAAATAAAAGAGGGATTACGAGTGTTTAAGGGTTTTACCGACCCGGGTGGCTGGGCTCAAAAAAAGTTCGTGAGAGTAGTATGTTTCCTCTCTAAAAGCTTCCAAATTAGGAGACGATTAACAATCAATCGAAGGAGAGAAAATCGAATCGAATCCCGCAACATGTATAACCTCCACTTTTTATAGAGTTCCTGCACGTGTGAGCATCGAAGAATGAAAGTTTGATTAGACAGTAGTAGATATGGTGGTTGAGTCAGTCTTTTCACCATTTTTTATCACTCCTTTACGTTAGATTTGTCATGACAATGAAGGCCTATAACTTGCCGTGCACGGAGTTACCTACTGTGACGGAATACCTGAATAGTTACTTGAATAGCGTAGTGATTGGTTCCATTCTCAACTTCCGCTTTTGAAAAAGGCGTAGGGGTCATCTCGGTAATTTAAATTGGACCGCTTCAAAAATTAAGGTGGGTGCCCAAGAACCGAAATAATCATGCTGGGTTACAACTTCTAATCCGGGAGTCAGGGAGCTTTTGAAAAGGAATCGGTCTCGGATCAGCAACTACTATCAACAATTATCATTAGAACAATAACGTTTTTTATATCAATAAACAAAAATATCACCAATTAAATCTTCTTTATATCTCTTTCAAACAAAAAAACTACTTTGTTAAGATGATGAGTACGATAGCTTATTGTTTGCGTGTATCCATATTTATATCTATATCCATAAATAGATAGACATATATATGCTTAACATCAAACGGGGTATAAAGGTCATTCTCTTCTACCACTACGTTGCAAGTCCAGAGAGTCAATGGAAAAACAAGGCACACGGTATTACTGCTTGCTCCCTGAATGCCCATAAGCTCTTTGTACAACTTCGGATGTTACGTGGTCGGTGAATTCCGCGTAAGGGGCAATTTGTGGCATTCCAAACTTCCTAGATATCGTGGCTTGCTAGATTTCTTATAGTAATGACCAATCAAACTTTGCAAGCAGAATGAATTTAATCTCAAAGTCCGACTTCCACTGTCGTGGGACATGACATACTCCTCCAATTGTACAACATACCCACATCTCCCCCAGCATTGTGGTAGTGCTCAGCATCATCATGCCTGTTCATGTCTAAAATAATAATGCTCTTGATATGCCATGATCGACCTCCGTATGACACATCTCGACTATTATCTTATAACGTTACCTTTTGTAAGAGTTTTCCGTAGACGATATTAAATATAAGCACATTCAGACCTCAGTCAACATTCACGATTTATCTGCTTTTGTGTGCATGGAACGCTCCTCTGACAAGGATGGCTCTCTAGACTTTTAACAACAATTAAATTGCGTACAACAAAAAATAAACAAAAGGTTTCAGTGAGGTCACCAACGTGATCCCTCCAACTGTTAACACATGAACACACACACACACACACACACACACACACAAAAAAAAAAAAAAAAGGATGATATACAAATTTGGCAACCTAATTGTGTCTCACGGGTCATATACTGGATAAGTCTTCTGATGTTCTCTTAAATTTTGTAATATACTTTTAAATTTAAATTCAAGACTCAAACTTCAAAACTAATCTAATTCAACGTACCAATCTAAAATAAAAGGATCACCAAGAAATTGTTAAACGAGAAGACTGATATTTGGAGAATAAGTCCAATAATATTTTTATTGAAGCATAAAAGAGAATTACAGCAGATGCTTTAATTTATAAATTTACAAACTCTCCTAAATAACATCAACTACTTGCACAGAATCCTAACAATACAGAGTAATTTACTCTTTTATTCGATACCTCATTACTGACTTGGTGGAACACCAATTTGACTTAGTAAACAGTAGAAAAAATTACAGTAGTACAGTAGATAGATGATAACAAATGGTAAGATGCACTCATTTGTAAAACAATCGAATAAGATGCAAATCGATAGAATATTGTCTTAAAAAAAGTTAATTATAAGTGAAGATCGACACTTGTTCTTAATTAAGTGATATGGATTTTTTCACACAGTGTGAAGAGATTAATATGAGATATACTGTCAAACAAAATGACCTAAAAACAATGAATAGAGAGTGACATTTTAAGTCAAACTCTTCATCTTATTTGGTGTATGGTGTCGAATTTGTCAAACCTTGATCCATCTTTGTGAGAGTTTGGTAAACTTCCACTTGAGAAAATTCATTCAATCACATTAATGGACTTGGGGATGCACATTTTAGACATGTAATAGAGAAAATAACTAAAACATTTTCATTAAAGAAGAGCAAAAGTTGAAAGATTGATTATTTAATACCATTATTATCACAACACTATTGAATGATTTTCTCAAGTTATTCAAAGGGGTAGGAGAATTATTATCACCATAGCATAAGAACAATTTTTTTTTTTTTTTTATATCAGTAAACAAAAATATTACAAATTAAATCTTCTTTATCTTTTTTTTTCAAAGAAAATATTTTGTTAGGTGAAGACTACCTATTGTTTCCGCATATATATTAAATAAGGACATATTATATATAAATAATACTGAAAATATAATTTATTTTTACAATTATTATGTTAATATTTTTACTGCTTAGTCCACATTATTTTTCTTATCAATGATATTAATTTCGTATTTTTATTAATTAATTTTATCAAACTACGTTGATTTACATGTATAAAAATTTATATATAAATTTTGTATTTTTAATATTGTTTATTATATATAATTATAAAAATAAAAGAAAATAATTAAAAATTATTGTACCATTGAAATAATGCGAGCGCGTGCGGAATATCTCATGGATTTATTAGTGCTGCACTTCTTGTCCTGGCAAGTGTGAGTCATGATAGAATACGTCTTGCTTATCTCAACGAAATAGGCGGGTTGGCTATCTCAATTCCAAAGATATTCACATTATTTAGCATCTTATTAATGGCTTCTCTTGCATTGCTGGATATGAGTGGTTTTGTTGCAGAATTGACAGTATTTTAGGAATAATTATCAGTTAAATATTTTTGTTAATGACAAAAGTACTCATTGCCTTTGTAATGATAATTGAAATGATATTGACTTCTATTTATTTATTATGTGTGTCACGACAAATTTTTATGGATATAAATTATTTAATGCCCTAAACTCTTTTTTATTTATTTTTATTTTTTATTTTAGACCCTAGGAATTATTTGTTTTAATCTCTATTATTGTACTTGTAATAGGTATTGGTATTCATTCAAATTTTGTTCTCTCGCTACTAGTGAATAAGGTCGAAATTATTATATCTAATTTTTTTATAAATAACTTTTAAGGAAAAAACAAAAACAAAAGGCGATGTCATAATTTTTAAGATAGTTGGTTGTCTAAATATATATATATATATATATATATATATAGTAAGTGGTCCTAGAGTGAAAATAAATGATAGGTTGATGGCATTGAATTCTTTACCCCAAGCAGATAATTCAAAAGAAATTATGAAGCACCGAGGGAGATTGGAGAGCTGCCTAATTTTTCCAACCCAAAACATAATTCAAGAAAACCGGCCCTCCGTTGTTGATCTGAAAATGACCTATTATTCTAACCCAAAATATAATCCAATAAAATGGGCCTATTTTTGTAGATCCGAAAATGACACTTTTGCCTCCATCATATACGTTATTCTATAAATAATGTTGGAGAAAATTGTACAAAATTTTTGTGACCAATTAATGTAGCAACTAATATTATTAGATGCTACATAGTCTAAATCATATATTTTTCTCAATTTTATTGATTTTGTAACTTCATTTATCAGAATTGTTATGTTCCTCCATTTATGCCCACGAGTTTGTACAAAAAATTCACGCTCCTAACACCATTCTTATTTTACATATAAAAATACCCATCAATCGAATTAGTACAAGTGTTGCATTATATCCATAATATTAGTTAGAGTTTACATTTAAGCATTTATTATGGTTGAAAATCATCATCATCATGTCCAGAATTATACAGGCTTACATACAGTTCACGTATGATGCTTCCATTGAAATTAAATTTATCCTTTTTAATTAATTTTCAGTATCATTAATTAATTCATGGTCTTATGAGAGTTATAAGATTGTCTTGAATTAATGTAAAGTTGCAAGTAGCAACTGAAGTTGTTTGCTTTAAATTGGGATACTTGATGGTGCAGAAATAAATACCTAGAAGATAAAAATCTTCTCAACAAATACACAGCTTAAAAGATTAGTATAATGGGACTCAAATCAGAAAAGGGCAAGAAAAAAAAAATATAAGAAACATAATAATTCAATCCATCATTCAATATTTATTCTCAACTTTACTCTTATTTTTTTCTTTTGAGGCCAAAATCTATCTTCATTGATACCCATCAAAACGATCAAAAGCTTGTTAATTGGGACAGGGTTTATTTTCTTTAATTTCCCTTGTTATTATTAATAGTAATTTTTATAATTATGCAAACCTTATGAAAAAACCTTATTCAAAATTTTATTGGCACGCAAGATCAAATATACTATTTTGGTTTTGTGTATTCCAGGATCGCACATATGGTTTTGCAATGAGGAAGAGAGCGCATTATCAGATCAAAGACATCAAAATACAAAAATCAATATCAAATGCTATATCTTCAATTCACATTTCTGCATCTAAAATAACTAAAACTTAATTTCAAATCCCAAGTTATTTTTCTGTTCTCATATAATCATCAAAAGAATTAAGTATCTATTGCTTTCAAGAACAAAGAAAATTATTCCTAAAATTTAAGAGCTTTGAAAAAATAGAAAAAGAAGAAAAAGGTTGAGTTTCTTTGATTAAGAAGTCTTACAGGCGTAGATCAATAGAGAGAAATCAATTCTCTGTTGCTCATGATCTTTCTGCATCAACTTATCCTCCAACCACAATCTGCTCTCCCAGCTATTTCTTGTTCTAAACATGAATACAGCATATCCAGATGCAGGATTAAAGAACCAGTTATGAACGTCCCACATCAAATCAACCACTAATCCATCAACAAATATGGTCTGATTTCCTCTAAAATTCCACCGCAATCTCTTTACACGAATTACCATCTTCTTATCAATACAAACCGATAAAACTGGATGCTTTAGCCCTTCATTTTCTTGACTACATCTGATCAGAATATCATGTGAACTCCCAGTATCACAAAATTTAGCCTTAGTTGAATAAAGAGTATTTCCTCCTGAGCCTGAACAGTGTTCTTGCCGAGAAAGAAGAGAGGCTTGTGCAATTGGGTAGCTGTTTTTCAATGTCTTGGTGACAATTTCTTCGACCAGGTTGCCTAGACTAAGACCTATTTCTGAATCAACCATCACAAGAACATAGAATCCCTCAACAGGTTCGGGTCCTGAATCATATTTAGCAGTAGATAGATCCCAGAAGACTTGGATCGTCCAGTTACCTGATTCAATAACTTTGTTTCCTTTCTTCTTCCTGAACAAACGCGAATTGTTGCTGGTGTTGAGTTTGAAAGATGCTGATGTTTCCTCAGTATCACCAAAGTTTATGCTTAGTCCCTGACCTGCGATGGGGTTCTTGCACCATGTTACTGTCATGAAGAGCTGGTTTTTATTTGAGAGAATGATTTTGTAGAGACAAGTGACAGCATTTTGAACTGAAGGCAGAAGACTTGGAGATATACAAGCATTTTTTGAATAACTAGAACAAGAAGAATTAGAGACATTTACAGCATTTTCACTAAAACAAGAAACTAGATCTCTCATTGCAGAAATTAGAAAACAAGGATAATTAAGGGAAAACCCTGAGAGAGAGAAAGAGAAAAGAAGAGATTTGTGAGAGTTAGCAAAACTGAATTAATTATTCTGTTTCTCTTTTAGCTTGTATACTCAGAAGAAATGAATAGGTTTAAAGGCCGAACGAGGGAGGTGCTTTTGAACTGTACTTTTTTCCTTTAGACAAATTAATAAGGGAACTGGGAAGGTAGACAGACTCGCATATGTGTCTTCAAATATATATGAATTTTTTATTATTCTCTCTGAGTCTCACCTTAAAATCTGCACCTTACTATAGAACAAAGAATAGAAGATTGAGGCAGAAACCTCTTTTTTCTTCTTTTTTAAACCCCTTTTGCCAGTTCATTTAACAAATTTTGATACAAAAGGAAAAGAAAGAGAATTTGGACCTGGTCTTAATGTATACTACCCCTAGTTGATTATGCTAGCTCTTAATTCTCTTACCTTGACTTCAGGGATTAAATTTAACTAGTACAAAATTTGATAGTAATTAAAGCTTTTAAAACTTTTTTTTAAATAAATTAATAGTATTTTTTTTAAATAAATTAATAGTATTTTTAATCATGGTAACAATAATTTAAAAAAAAAAGAATTATAATAACAGTTAACCAAAGAAATTTGTAAATTTATAACTAAAGCTGTTTAATGTGTCAGTGAGCATGGTAACAATAATTAAAAAAATTAAAATGGCAGTTAACCAAATAAATTTGTAAATCTGTTATGTGATGATGAAATTCATTTTTTTCCAGTAAAAATGAAGTGGACAATGGAATAGTTATTTTAGTCTCAAGGCCCACCCACCAACCACTACTCCAACACAAGTCGTTTGCACTTATATATATATATATATATATAATTTTTTATTTTATAATATATTTTAAATGAGATAATATGTATTTGTTAAATAATAAAAAAATATAATAAATAATTTTAAAAATTATAAAAAATTTATCAACTAATAAATACATGCCAATTTATTTTTTATTTCATTTAAGATGCATTTTAAAATAAAAAGATTTGAGTTAGTAACATTATTAAAATATAAAATGACTAATAATTTAAACTATCCTTTGGTTTCTTACTTTTTAATTTGCTTTTTTTTTTTTTTCAATTTAATTATATAATGAAGTCTCGATGTAATGCCATATATTAAATTTTTAAAAAATGAATAATAAATTAGTGTGACTATTTTATTGAGAGCTGGAGCTGGTCTACTTTATACATCCTTGAATACGTATGATAATGTGGTTGCAGTAGTTGAGAAGTTGGAACATTAAAAATCATTGTCAGCCAACCCCATTGGCCATAACCCTTTTCGTTTGCTCAAAAATAAGTTCTTCCTTTTTATCAAATAGGTTAAAAGGAGAAAGATAAGACCTGGGAGTGTGATTAGAACAGATGTAGATGTAACTAGCTTGCTGCTATGTTATAATATATTATCATTAGATATATTAATGAAACATAATTATGAGGAATGAATAAAACAAATCAAGAATATAAAATGTTTATGTTGTTTCATTTGTGGTAAAGGAGTACTTTATTTGGTTGAATAGTTTGCAATAATTTAAATAAATTATTTTATTTAGCATTTTTAATATCTGATTTTAAAATATATAAAAAATTAAAAAAAAATATTGTATAAACTCTTAAAATTTTTTGTCTATTTAAAAATAATTTCAGAAGATGTAAAAGAGTAATCTATCGAGTCAAATATTTGGAATACTTCCAATTTTTAATTACTAATTAATATATTTGCATTTTTGTTAAGGATAGTTCATTAATTCCTTGTTTGGTTTCTGAGAAAATGGATTCTCTAACTTTATTCTCCATTAACTTTTTTCCCATCATTATTTATTACATTATAAAAAGTTAAAGTTATGTGTATATATATTCTCCTAGACATCATGAACTATAAGATCAACAGCAAAAAAGAAAATGGAATCCCATCAGAATGGAATTCTTCTCTTTTGGCTTGACACAATACCGAGAAATTCTCACCAACATCTATATATCTATCTATATATATAAGATCATAAAGCATCTTTCATTGACAGCAATTTAACACCAAATGCATTATTATTTGCTTTCGAAAACCAGTAGAGAAGAAGCCAACTAGGGTTGAACAATGCATGTTGATGTAGTAGCCAGCTCATGAATTGGCTTTCAATTACTGACCTATAATTAGAAAAATAATTGAAATTAAGGACATAGAAATTTACACTTATTTGTTTAGAAATTTATATAAGTCAAAGTACCTATCCTAACTTAAATGGATCCCATCTTAAATATGTGTGTTAACCCCGAATAATACTATAATAATTTTTATATGAACTTTTGATTGACGTCTGATATAATATTAATAAATTATAATATTATAATATTTAAAAATAGATGTTTTCATTATATTTATGCAGCAAATAAATTTTAAAAATTATTTTTTATAATTAATGTGAAAGAAAATTGATCCCTTAATTTTTAATATAATTCGATGGATATATTTCATAATTAGTGTTGATTTTAACACAATATTAAATAAAAAAATTTAATATCTGACTGAGTTTTTGTTGTTATTCTAAAATGATCTAAGAGGAAGAGAATATATAGATGGAATCAGAGCTCACAATCATATACAATATATAGTTAATAATAAATTAATAAGTAAGACTTCATTAATTGAGATTTTATGTTAAGTTAAACTGTAATGCTAGCTCAACACCAGACATTTCCCTTAAATTAAGGATATAAATATTCAAACTATCATTTTCTAAGCATTATATAATGAAATGAAGTGAAATGGTCAGTCTTTTATAAATGATTCCTTTCTGTAATTCTAACTTAGACACAAACTCAAACTCAACAACTCCAGATTACGTAGCAATTGATTAGCACTTCCCATCTCCTTTCCCAATCCATAGACTTCTTGTTAATAACCCAATAGAATCCATTGAATTCTATTCATTAATCAAATGTAGTTAATATGGCACCTCGTTCAATAGGTAACATGTGCAATTCTAATTAATTAAAATGATTGATATAATATAATAATGCAATGACCTAACATTGCCCAAACGTAAAACGTTGTTAAATCCAATAAGTAAAATATATTATATATAATTCAGTAACCCATCAAGAACCGGACAGCTCGGTTGCTTCTTGGAAATTTTCCAAGGTCTGTTTTCTGTTAATTTAACAGAAATTCACAAATTATCAGATTGTGACATCATATCGGGCTACATTCATTAATTTCTAATTATACTGAGCAAATGTTTATGTATGAGCTTACATTTTTATATAATAAATAAATAAATAAGAATTAAGTCAATCGAAATTTTTTTTTTTATAAATTTTTTATAAATTAATAATTTTATTCTCAGTAAATATGTTGGATTGTTGCTAAAATACACCAACCCAACCTGATTAACCCAAATTCAAGTATATAAATAGAGTAAGTAAATATAACTAATGGGATTTAAATCCTTTATTGTGGTGTATTAGTTTTAAGTTATAATTACTAACTGAAAGTTTTAACTATTAAATATCAAAATGAAAACAGAAATACTAGCAACAATTGCTAGTATTACAATTGCAAATTTCTGTGCGTTACAAATATGTTTATTATTGTTTTTTGTGCCAGTTTAAGTAAAATTAAAAAAATTAATTTTACGCTTTTACTTTATTTCAATTGGCTTTCTATTTTAAGTAATTATAATTTTATATTTAAATAAAATTTAAATAAATTATAATATAAATAAAATTTTAAAAATTATAATAAAGAATTTTTATTCTATAAATTTTATTTAAATATGAAATTATAATTGCTTAAAACAGACAACAAATTAAAATAAGTTAAAAAGTTAGTTTAACCTTTTTTACTTTAACCAATCAGGCAAAAATGACAATTAAAAAACGTACTAATAATGTACAAAAAAACTAGTGACGAAAACAATCACTCGTACAAGTGATTGTTGCCAGCATTATTCATCTAAAGAGAGAATGACAACTACTACTAGTAGTTTTTTAAAATATCATTTATTCTTTCATTAAAATGTATAAAATTCGTTTTTCGAGTTATAAGTATTTTTATTATTTTATTATCTAAAAACATTTTCTTATTTTATTATATGAGCCTACGGATGTCATATATGTGTAATAACATAAAACTGAAGTGAAATATAAAGTTAAGAAAGATTTTATTAAGAAATGAATGTGTTAAAAAAAAAATTTTATTTGTAAATATCATCAATATTTAATGTTTAGAGTGAATTTTTTTATTAATCGAGGCCTTTGATTTATCAACCAATTTTTGATACTTGAAAAGGGCAGAAAGAACTTGAGATTAAGAAGAAATTGGGATGAAAATGGACATTAGATGAAAGTAAAAAGAGCATCAAAGATAAAGGGACACGAAAGTCAAATGGAAGCTGAAGTAGAGCAAGAAAACCATGGCACAGTCAACCCAAAAGGCTACCCTTAAACCCATGTTGGACCTAGAGTCGAAGTTAGCCTAGGAGGGGTAACCGACACTAACTCTAGGGTTGGTTAGGCTACCAAATTTTTCTTCCCTTCTTTAAAATGGTGTCGGATGCTCTAATATCTGCTGTTTTGATAATTTTGCCCTTTCTAGAATTTTCTTCCTTCTTTTTACTCGGTGTTGACGTCGTCCAAATTTTAAATATAAAAATAGAGTCGTTAACTATTCAAATAATGGTGGGATAGATTACCTAAAAAAAATAATTATTAGATTTCAAGTTCGG
>JAWDEX010000007.1:4986519-5000599 GCA_035221805.1 Trichilia hirta | reverse complement strand
GCATAATTTGAGGGAATTAATTATATTCAAAGTGTAAAATGATGAATTTAAACCTTAATACTCATACACTTTTATGTTCTCATCAGACATATCATCAGTAAAAGTAATAAAGTACTCAAAGCCTCCTCTGGTCAAAGTACTGAATAGTCCACATATATTTGTTTGTATGAGATTTAAAAGTTCTTTTGACTTTTCACCTTTATTCTTAAGGGCAATTTGATTATTTTACCTTAAAGACATAACTCATATATTAGAATGGGTTCAAAACTCAATGAGACTAATATCTCACTAGTCCTAAACTAAGTAAGTCGTCTATCTCCGATATGACCTAATCTGTGATGCCACAAAAATTTTAGATTAATTTTATTTTTAATTCTTTTATTAGTGATGAATGATAATGAATGACTATTATTCAATTGAAGGACATATAAACTATTTGTTTAATTACTTTGCCAACATATACATTTTTAAAATGTAATATACATTCATTTCTATTAAATTATATAGAATAACCATTATTATATAGTTAGAAATAAAAATAATATTACGTACAGTAGAAGTAAAATATAAAACCCTAGTTGACTTCAAAATGATCTCATCGCCTTCTATCATAGAACTATTCTATAATACCTACAAAGACACATAAAAGTGAGATGTGGCAATAAAATCAATAACCCATAAATGAATATTAGAATTAATATTTACTTTATATTAAATCATATAACAGTTATACATACCTTTTTCAGCTTTTTTAAGACTGTCTAAGTATTGAGGATAGTTTCTCTTCCAATGTTCTTCAATCCTACAATGAAAATATTTTTTCTTGGGCTTTGATTTAGATTTGGACTATTTAGGAGACATAACTTTCTTAGCCTTTTTTTTCTTAGATCCAACTTTTGAACCTTAAGATGAATATTGTGGCCTTTTACCAGTCCTACTGGTATGTCTTTTACCCTTATTGATTTATTTAAAAATTCTTGAATGTCATTAAGCAAATCAAGAATAGTATGCTCAATTTTATTCAGATTATAATTTGTTATAAAATTTTTAGAGTTAAGAGAAAGTGATTAGAGAATTAAATTCACCTTTAAACTATATGGCATATGAACATCTCACGCATCTAACTACTTGAGAATATTAATTATTTTAATGAGATGATCATCGGGTGGGACTCCCTCTCTCAGACTCATGCTGAACAGGGTACTACTTAACTCATAATCAATCACTCTAGAATTTTTCTCATACAACTCTTGTAGGGACTTCAATATCTTATATGAGAATTACATACTCTCACGTCGAGTTTGAAGCTCCCTATTCATGAAAGCTAACATATAAAGTCTCCCTTTACGATTATCTGCATGCCATTTATTAAAGACATCTTACTCCTCTTGAAGAGTATACATCTCTGTGACATGGGCATCTCAGCTTCCAACACATAGCCCAAATTTTTAAACTCGAGAATTACTCTCAAGTTCTTCAATCAGTCCTTAAAATTTGGTCCGATCAGTATGTTATTGTCGAAAATTCTCTAAAAGACATTTGTAGACGACATCTTTTAAAGATATTTTAAGAGATAACTAAAAAGACATGAAAAGACAGCTTGTTAGTGAATTGAATTATTAATATAAAATGAATTCAACTATTAAAAATATTTTAAATAATTAAACTAACCATATCAGTTCCCATTATTTAATTTAAATTCTATACTTCTCAAATAGGACTTAAATAATTTATTGAATTTTTTAAATAAAATTAGAGGGAATCAAAATGTTATTTATAATTAATTAATCTTACATAACAGAAATCTTAATTAATTAATATTAATGAGTAAAGAGCTTTTCTTTTCTGTATCATATATAGGACTCGTTTTATTCTTTTGCCCTAATTTTAGATACTTCACATAATAAAAATTTTGATATCCTAGACTAGTCATATTCAAACCATTATACTTTCTCAAATAATATTCTTATCTCAACCTCACATAATAGAATTTTGATTGAGGTTTGATTATTACTGAAAATCAAATAACCCAATTCAATTACATAAATCCTATACCTCCCATATAATAGAATCTTAAAGTAGAAAATTTATGAAAAAAATTATTAGTTATCCTATAATGGGAGACAAGAATATGATAATTTTAAGGAGTTTTAATCAAACATTTAATGATACATATCTTATCTGAACATTCTCTTATCTTAAACAGTTTTCATAAAATTGTCTATCAAGGCTAAGCACTGACACCCGATAATTATTCATCTCATGAATAATTATCATTCTTTTACACACACACATGTGCAAATAATATGACCAAATAATCTACTATTCATGCAAATAGTAATATTATTTGCATATTCCAGTCACAATTAATTGTTAAACAATAAAAATAATTATTTACGCAATTTAGATTATTTGTCATATGAATAATCATTGTAGAAGTTGAGAATTGATAAAATTGACGATATTAATAAATTGTCGAACAATTGATCGAATTGTGGGACAATTTGAACTTTTCGACCAATTATAAATCGGATTACTCCGATTATTCTAACTACTTATCTTACAAGTGATTATGTTACTTGATATAATTATTTAATTTCTCAAATGAATTAAACAATTTAATTTAGGCTAACTAGGATTTTTCTAACTCTAATATAATTTCTAAAGTTTTCTAAAATATTATAGTTAAACCTTTAATAATGTTTATCAAATTATACATGATCAAATACACTAATATAACCTAAAATTAATCACATTAATAATAGGCCCATTATCTATTGAAAATTTGTATTAATACACTAATTTGGTATTAATGTAAACATTATAAACAAATTAAAAAAATGTAATGATTAATATTTGATATTTTAAGCCTAAAGTCAAACTTTAGACCGCTCAAAAAATTACAAAATTCAAATTAATATATTAATAAAAACAAAATAATATCAAACCATAATAAACAATTTAATAAACATGTCTTAATGATATTATAATGCATCGTTTGCCATACATACATCACTATACATACATTTTAGGTTATATGCATACATATTATCATATAATATGAATTCAAATATATATTATCACATAATATACATTAAAATAAATTAATTAAATAAATAAAATTAACCAATTATATATATATATATATATATATATATATATATATCAAATTAACATATATATACATATTTCTTAGCTTAAATCAAAATTCATCAAATGAATTAAATCCAAAATAAGCAACATATGATAATTAACATTTAATTATCATATTTTCTATCATGTCCACATTTTCATAAGTTATCCAAATGATCAAATTATACATTATTAACAATTAACAACAATTAATCATTCTAATATGCATTCTTAACAATTAATTCATGCATTTAACTTCCAAAACATAACATTTACATATTGAAACCATGATGGCCAAATATTTAAGTATCCATATTATGATCAAAACATAACAATTAACCATCAATTGTATTTAATCATAATCAATATGCATGATTAACCATTAACCAGGCATAATCCAATTAAAATTGCAACATTTTCATATTTAATCTAAAATGGCCGAATTTAAGGATTATGGAAAATGATCAATATCATCTAAACACATCAAATACATATTAAATTTGCCATTAACTCATCAAAACACAACTATGGTGCATGAACATACATAATGGCCAAAATTTACCTATGTGAATTCAACATATTTTTACCACTTTCATCAATGAAATCATGTTTTTATGAATTAAACATCATCATATGATATTCATAATCAAATTATCTCATCAAGATGATAAACTATTCATCATATTCTTCATTAAAAAGCATAAAACTTCCATAAATCCTAAATCATAATCAAATCTAAATCCATAACTTCAAATTCAACCAAACGAACCACAAATCAAGCATATAATCATCATCACAACATGCTCTCATACTATTTTGTTTAATGATTATGCAAAAATTACATGGGTTACGCATTTTGTAACTAATGAGAGCAAATATCGATTTTTTCATCAAATTAATCAAATTAACTTGCATAAAAACTAACCTTTAGTGAAGATTGATGAAGATTAAATTCTAAAAGCTTAAAATCTCTAAGAACTAAAACCCAAAAGCTTGCTTCTAGCTATGGTCGAATATGAGAAAGAGATAAGAGCTTGAATCCTTTTCTTTTTCTTTTATAATTATCTTTAATATCAATTAAAAAGTGAAAAAGACTTCCTTTTATATTTTTGCCCTTTTTACTAAGATATCCTTGACCTTTTTAACAAAGTCAAATGAGTGCCAAAGCTTATCTAACAAGCTTTGTAATAATAAAAGGTAAAATAACTATTTTATCCTTATTAAAAACTTTAATGGTAAAATAATCCTAACCTAGCCAAACTTACTTTGACCAAAGTTATTTTAATTTCATTTTTATCCTAGAATAATAATAAAAAGTTGTAAATTACATTAATTTACATTAGGATTAATTTATCAAGCTCTCGAGTTTATTAAAATATTTAACGTGTAAACTGTTTTAACTTTTTAGCCTGATATTATCTTCAAGAATACTAGCCTCTTATGGATAATATTTAATCTCTCTCTAAATAAGAATAAACATAAGTTATTAGTTGTGATATCTTGGATTTATTGTGGTATTAATTATGAGTCGAAATCAATCTTATTGAACTCGTTTCGAACTATTTGATGTTTAATGACTATAGTTAGCATCTAACAACACACATAGTCCTTAAATCATAGTAAAAAAAACTCTTTATCAAGCCTTTTTATGCAATATTATACAGTCTATGTCAAAAATTTTCTTTCATTTGTCTAATTTCTAATAAGTTAGAGCTAACGAATATCAAAACTCTAAACTCAGTCATATGCGAACTATCAATCACTATATACTGAACTTGTTACTACAAACTCTTTGTATAACTTCTATTAATTCCTAGCCTAGGATATTTTGATTTTAGTTCTTTACTGAAGTTTAACTGGTAACTCAAATTTAGATCAAATTAATGAAACTTTGAAATTCTCTATATTGAGGCAATGGATTCTATTTGACAACTATTTATATCTCAACATAAATAACACATAACTAAATTAGATTATGTGTACGAGACATAATTTGTCTTGCATTTATATATTATATGAACCATGTGCATCTATACTTACATTTTAGGTCTAAAGAGTAGTTAACATACTAGTATAATTGTATGACAAACTATTAACAATATACTTTTGAGTGATTTATTATATCTTTGGCCACGTTCAAAAAATAATTTTCTAATTGTTAATCCACACTAATGTCTTAATAACATGACTATTATGTCATCCGCACTAACATCATCTTATGATATTTACTAGAGATATTCACTGTATCTATTATGCAATATCGATGCCCAGTTGATATTGTATATGTAGGTAACTATTTAGATAATCTAATTATCTAGGAAAATTCATACGTATATTTTATCATTAGTATGTATAAATAAAAAAAAGTAACATATACACATGAATTAAAATAATTTTTTATCAATAAATATATATATAATATATAATCAAATAATTCAATACAAATATCCAAAATCGACAATACGAATAGTTTTAGAGCATATAATACTGATAATTTTCATATGAACTACTAAACTACTACTAGAGAGTTCTGCATCTTATGCTTAATTCACTATTTCAATGACTTCCTGTTTCACTCGAATTTTCCTGTTTTCCTATTTTTATGCTAGAGAGGGTATTTTCCTATTTCTTATAGAATGGCTTCTGTTACTTTTTGCCATATGTTTTGAGTATGGATTTGTGTTTTAAATTGTCTGTAAGAATATCTAAGAGTGATTTTAAAAATGAAGTTTTATAGTAGCCTATGAAACTTCGGTAGGAATGGCTTTTTATGCATTCTCTACAAATGGTGCAAGCTATTGATGTACAAAATTTAGATGAGCAATTTATAGGTTAGGATGCAGAGTTGACCTCAAGCATCATATAATAAAGATCTGATGGCTACTACTTATCAAAAATTTATATAAACACATGAAAAGCTCAAAATGATGCTAACTACCTAACAAAAACACTCTAATGCCTAAGCTAGGATTCTGCAAGACAATAATAAGGCAAGGAGAAAAGAAAAGAAAAGCAAGTGAGGAAGAAATGAAGAAAATAAGTGAAAGGATTTGTATTAAGTTAACACTGCATTTTGCCAATAGATGAAGTAAAGAAGATAATTAACAGTAGTTATATCTTGATCGAATGCTAAACCTTTTCTTATTGAATTTGATCTCTTTTTATACACGTGACTACAATGTCTTACAAATTTTTTCATCTGAGTTCTCGGAGAATAAGATTGATTGGTATTTTCTGTAGAAGGCTTGGGTGTAACCCTCAATTGATTGATTTTGATGTAATTATTGCATTATGTTTTCTTTACCTAAATGACTTAAGGGATTGCTTGACAAGTAATAATACTATGTAAATCTTAATAAAGGGATGCAATTGTAATACTTAATATATGACCTCCTTTATCATATTCTCATTTTTATTTAGTGCTAGTGTGCAATTGTCAATACTGAACTTGAAGGTAGTGGCTCCTAACTTTATAAGAAAAATTATAATGCCCTGCTCAAACTTAATACCTAGGCTCTATCAAAGAGTTCATCTTAAAGGATTAAATGGTATCCCTAAACTCCAAAGTGGAGGTTGAATACATCGATAAGATTTTAACCCTGAATAGTTATGATATTGTTGACCTAAAAGCTCCTAACCACATAACTTAACCACATGGCTAATATAATGAAGTAAATAAGAGCTCTAATCCCGTTCAATGCAAAAAATTCTTTGAAGTTTTTCTAACCAATGAATCTATCATAATAAACATATAATATATGACATCATAAAATTTTTATCATAATATATCACATAATTAATTTTTGTTATAAATGAAAAAAATAATATTTTTTAATATAATTTAAATTTAATAAATTAAAATTTGATTTATTATCTTTCCAAACAAACTAAAAGAAAATGATTTTCTTTTAAAAAAACACTTATAAAACAACATTATAATGTACCTTATAGGTGTTACATGATAGCATAACTCAAAATTTCATGTCATTATCATTAATGCAAAAATCTAGGCCATGAATTAAGGCTTAATCCATTCATATTGGTCCATGCAACCGATGCTTCATTCACCGATGCTTCATTCACCATCATTTTCTTTGATAATTTCAAAAAAAAAAAATCTTTTACTTGTTTCATTTTTGTCACAAAAAGCTAGGTTAAAATATTGATGGCTAGAATTGCTATACTATACATAGAAAAGACTATTCATTCTAAAATATTATTTTAAAATTACGTGATATTTATAAATAATAAAATTAATTAGTTAATTAACAAATATTATTTTACTTATACCATTATTGGGATATAATTTTGAAAATTCGTCAACTTATAAGTCAACTTATATGTTCAAATAATTTTACCAAAATTATAAGTGTAATTCTCGTATAAAAGTTTTATCTTCTCTTGTATGACTTAGGTCACTTATTTTTTTAATTCACGGGACATAACTTCTTAATAGCATTTTAGTTTTTTTTTTTTCGTAAATATTATGTGTTAATATTGAGAATATTTTGTAAAAGATGCTTATGAATATTCTCAATTGAGAGTAGAATACATAGTTGAGTAGGTGCTAACTGATATTTCTAATTTTGTATTTTTATTTTATGGTATTTTTCTATTTTATTTTATTATATAATAATAGTTTAAATATATTTGTTTCAATAACTTTGAATTATTTAGTATTTAGTATAAAAAAAGGCTTCTCATCCCAGTTATTATATCATCCCTTTCGTAATAAAACTTTTATACTTTTTTCCTTTGAAACTTTGTTTAAAAATTATGACATCTGTAATTTGTGATAATTTTAGTGCTTGTTGGGTGGGGGAATAGAGTTTGGTCCTGCAATTAGGATAAAGGGGGTGAGACCCATGCAGAAATTGGGATAAATTTATACCATTAATTTGATGGATTAAGTTATCCTAAGTAATTAGAGTAAATATTTTAATTATAATAGTATTTATAATTATAATTTATAATTTATAATAAAAATATTTGAAAATAACAAATAAATTTTATAAATGATAAAAAAATATTTAATAATTTAAATTTTTATTAATATAACATTTTTAATTTATTCTATATAACAATCTTATGAAATTATTATTTTATAATTAATTATTTTTATTTGATTTTAATAACCCTAGAGTTTGGTGTATTTACACTTTGGGCCTCGGGTTGTAACGCTTCCTAAGGGATCACTTATCAAGTCATTCAGATAAAAAAATGGACCACTTGTCAAGTATCTTTTAAAAAAACTATCATTCTTTTCTTAATAATTATAAATTTATATAAAAGTATTTGAATAATGTTCTAAAATATAATATACTAAAATTTAAAAAATTGTGATATTTTAATTATTTTTTTATTATAATTATGATTTTTTATAATATAATTTTATTTACAAAATCATCTTATGTATTATAACATGCCCCATAAAATAATCATATTAGAACATTTAAAAATATTATTAATATTAAAAAGTACACCTAGCCTTTTCATAAACCAAAATTATCAAAAAATTTTAATAAAATCAAGTAAAAATAATATTAAATCACAAAAACTAATATCATTATATTTTATAATATCATCTCTTCGAAGCAGTTGACATGATTTAAAAAAAAAAAAGTTCGCTTTTAGGGTTGGTTCCTATTATTAGAGTTTTGTTAACAAGTATCCTTAGTTTATTTGTTAAGTGTAACGTCTCAGTCTTAGAGGCAGAAGTGGTGTCGAAGTAAAAAAACTTAAGTAAAGAGCGATTTCTAACGATCTACCAGAATAATTGAGGTAGGAATAAATTAAATCTCATATTGCCAGTCATATTTCAATTTTAGAAGACAGAAAATGGCACTAAGATAAAAAATTTTAAGTAAGAAATGGCTCTTAACATACTGATAAGATAATTGAGATAAGAATAAATTAAATCCCATATTAAAATAGAAGAGAAGTTTAATATAAGAGACGAGCTTATTAAATTATATATATAAATATTAGTCCTAAATTATAAATAAGATTTTTTGAAATGAATATTGACTTATTACTAAAAACAAAATCACAAGATTACAAAAATTAGGATAAAACAAATAATATTATTGACAAATATTTAAAATAGATATTATATTAAAATTTTTATATTTGATAAGTTATATTTTTTAATATATTAAAATTTATTATTAATTGTTATATTAAATACTAAAAATTATTATAAATAATAAATATAAAAATTTTAACAAATGTCTTAAGACGCAAAACTTTAAGATAAATGCCATAATTTAAAAATTAGTAGATTAAAGTGTAACTACCCCAAAGCTTGAGGTGTAAGTGATATTCTCCATTTTGTGATATATGATCAAATTCAAATGAATCTTAATTTCACAGTAATGCTACAAAGGAGTGACTAAGTGGTGTCAAAAACATTACAAATAAGAAGTTTTTATTACGATTCTCAATTTTTGTCTCACTATTTTGATTTCAACTATCCGAGTCAAAATTTTAATTTATTATATTTAATAATATTTATAAAATAAAAATTAGAAATTTAATAAAATTTATTAAGTGCAATAAACAATTTAGAGATGCTTCACTACATTTTTACTCTTGCCCTAATTTCATTCTTGTTAGGTAAGATTTTATTAATAATTTAAAAAAAAATGTGTCAAAAATATTCAATAAAAAAAATTATTTTTAAGAGCAATAGTGTTTGGTGGGGCTCTCTCAATAACAGCATTCGATTATATATATATATATATTATTTTCCATTATTTCGAGTTTTAAACTAAACTATATTATTACAGGCATCCGGTTATTTCGGAAAAATATTGAAAACAAAGAAAAACACTGCAACTGGACTACAATAAACACTAGACTGAACGCGGTTTTAGCACCTCCATTTTCCCACCATCACATTCTCTCTTTTTTGTAATATCTTTCTATGTTAACTGGCTTGCTTTGCTTTCCCTAAACAGCTAAGCTAAACTCATTGTCAGTGTCACTGTCGCTATCACTATCTCTATCACTTGCTTCTCTCTTGTGGAAAAACGCTTCATTTCTGCTTAACCCTAAACGACGTATCAAACCCACCTCAGATCTACACCGTTCAGCACGGCCATTTTCATCCCTTTGCTTATAATTGGAGCTATGACCCACTAGCAAAAACCACATTACGAAAATGTCGAGTTCCGACCCCAAAACCAGGTCAAAACCGGGTCCATGGCCACCAGCACCTGATTCTGCTGCAGTGCCACCTTCATCTTGGGCCAAAAGGACTGGATTCCGACCAAAATTCTCTGGGGAGACCAATGCCGGCGACTCGGGGCAAATGACATTAAGACCCAAGCCAAGAGAACCCGAAAAGCAGGCGGATCTCGATACGGTTCAGGCGCGGGCGGGGCCAGCTCCGGTGCCAGCGCCGGCACCACTGGTTGCTAACGGTGACAATGATAAGGGGCAAGCGGTTGCACCTTCGAGTAAGGATCAGACAGTGAAGAGGAGGAGGGAGTCGGACAATGGCCTGGGTATGAATGGGAACGGGAATGGGTCGGTTCCGGCGGGGCCACCAGAGACAAATCAGCAGCTGCAGCCGCAGCCCCAACCGCAGCCACAGCCTAGGAGAGTGACGAGGAATGAGGAGATGGTGGTGGTTGATGGTATGGACGATGATGGATTTGTGGGTAGGCACCCCCATATGAAGTATGAGCTTAGGGATACTCCTGGTCTTGGTGAGAAATCTGTTTTCGGCTTCTGTTTTTTCTGTTTTACATTTTTTTTCTTTTTCTGTTGTAATGATTCAAGTCTGTTTTTTGTTAGTTATTTGGATATTAGAATTTGGTGGGCTTTGTTTTACTGCTGCTGATAACTAGATAGTAGGCATTTACCATCCAATGACTGGGGTTTTAGACACTTTGAAACAGCAAAAGGTGTGCGAAATTTTCTTTTCCAAGCATTGTAAATTACTGGCTGTTTTCCTAGTATTTAGTTCAAGGTGGTTTATGTTAGTTTGCTTGGTTTGTATCGACGTTAAGAGTTTTGGTTATTTATTCTTGATAATTGGAGTATTTGGCCAGCTACAAGATGATTTTGTTTTAATGATCATAATGACCAATTGAAATTCCTTATGTTTCCTTTGTGTGATGATATTTGATTGGTGATAGCTAGGCTTTGTAAGGTTTATTTATTTATTTATTTATTATTTTTCATTATAATAATAACTTGAAATGAGTTTTGTATCTTCATATAAATGTTTCAGTTCCCATTGGTCTATACGGGTTTCAGCATTATCTTTCCATGCTGGGTTCATTGATTCTCATTCCACTTGTCATAGTTCCTGCAATGGGTGGCTCTCAAGTGAGTGGTTTCTGATTTTCTCTATTTATAAATCTTAATAGCCTTGTAACTTTGGCTGTAATATATTGTGTTAATTTAATTTAATTGGTGCAGGAGGATACTTCACTGGTGGTATCAACAGTGCTGTTTGTATCAGGAGTTACCACACTTTTGCATACCTCTTTTGGTTCACGGTTGCCTCTGATACAAGGGCCATCATTTATTTTCCTGGCACCAGCATTGGCATTAATTAACTCCCCAGAGTTTCAGGGTCTGAATGGAAATGTATGCATCTATTCCCATGTTTCAGTATTTCCCGTGGAATTTTTTATGATATCAAAATGATGTGGAACTCTGTTAACGGAAAGTTTGTTTTATTAGTGGGCTAATAAGCTCATAATACTTCATTTTGCTGAGTGACCTGATTGAGCTTCAACCTAAAATTCAAGGTTCTTAGTTGACATCTTTGTATGCTATTCTCGACTAGTGTATAACATGAATTCATAAACTGAATCTTTTCATTCACATACAAATTTCCGCATTGTATTTTCCATTTTTGTGTAGTCTCATGAAGTGTATTTGGTTTTGTCAATCTTTAATCTGTATATACTCTATTTGTGGAGCCATGGAAGAATCATATAACATTCTAAAGATCATAGGACTGGAGTTGGGGTTAAGGGAAAGGAGGGACATATTTTGATAGGTATAGATAATAAGCAATTTAGATCTTGAAATCAATGTTGTTTGAACTTCAAGAGATGAAAATGTCCTAATTATCTAAAAGAATGCTCAATGTTACTGATGATAGTACCTAAATGATTATGCCTTTTGTTTTTTCTGTCTTTTTGCAAGGAAGTAGTATTACATATGAGTTTCCCCCTATCGTTTGGGTCTGCTCAATTTGCTTTAAATTCTGCTGTGAATTTTACAGCTGGTTAGGCTTTTACCATTTTTTTTTCTCTCTATCAAATTGTTTTAACAGTTATTGTAAATCACTGAACATTACAGAATTTCAAGCATATTATGAAGCAGTTACAGGGAGCTATTATCATAGCCTCTGCTTTTCAAGCTATACTTGGATATAGTGGACTGATGTCATTGTTTTTGAGGTAAGCTTTTAGCATCTATATTATTTTCAAGTTTACATTACTATCACTTGCTTTTCATTCCATTTACCCAGTGATAATGATTTGTGTTTCAGAAACTTGTATATTTAAAGGGGTCAGGTTCAATTTTTGTTCAGTTAATTGCTTATATGAGATGAATTCATTTACTTCTCAGTGGTTATATATCAGAAGTTGGTAAATGATGAATTTATTAATTATCAAATGCATATATTGATGAGAATAAAATTTTGATGAGATTCGGTGATGGGGGCTTAAGATAATTGAATTTGGATAAATAATTTCCTGATACTGGTCTTAGCTTAGTAGGTATAACTGCTTCTTTTTGGATATGGTTGGAATTTGATGGGAATATTTATTTTGAGAATAGTTTTGGAAAGCATGCTTCTTCATGTCTTCCGTGCACCTGTTATAGGATTTCAAGCCATTTTCAGTTTAAGAAATGCATTATTGATCCATTTGGTGTCATGTTTAAACTATTTATTGACTTGTTAAAATTATTATGTATTCTTGGTCTTAATTTGGATAGCTCATTTAATGAAAGATTGGAATTGTTAAGTGGACTTTTCCTCGTTTAGTTGACTGATGTCACATCTACTTGTACAAGTAGTTTCTTGCGCTAGCTCTACCAAAGGTAGGGGAATCTCTTGGGTCTTGTTATATCAATAGGCTGATTGTTCCACTAAGGTATCTATTGTCAATAACCACTTAAGTTCTTGCTATTTCTTCTGAGGGTTTAAGTTGGAGTTAACCAAATGGATTAAACTGGGCTTGATCTGGCATGACTCGACTAGTTCATAGTCCTAGCTAGTAGTTTATGGCAATACTACATGGTTTTCATATTGGGTATAGATAAATATGTTAATTTGAATATGCTTTTTCATTGGGGTGCTTAACATGGTTGCAAAATGGGAAATTGACTAGTTGCTTTTAGGGCATCAAATAGTGTGATATCATCAACATTGGAGTTTGCCACCCTTTTAGGTATAAATTGATGACTTCTTTTTGATCAACTTTCTTATGCTTATTAACTCGGTTTCAAGTTTTGACCCCATGTTGCTTTGCACCAATCTTAATTTGGTGGTGGTTTGGGTATAAAGAATTTGTTGCATATTCTTTTCCTTTGAGTTACCTATCCATTGACAGTACATGTGAGATCCGGTCCAATACTTGTCAACAATATTGTTCGCTTTAGCCCAACCCTTGGGGCATCACGGTTTTGTTTTTGGTAACAGGTCAATTTAAAGATTTTCCAAGAGGTCACTTGTCTTGATACTGCTTTCGCCCAAGCACGCAGTGGGAATAAACTACCACTCATTTCAAAAGGTCTCATTTACATATTGGTTCCAACTCTAATTTTATGGATCAAGAATTTTCTCTATCATTTCGATGTGGAACTTGCTCTTACCCTCACAGCTATCCCAAAGCCTATCAGGAACTGCTCCTTGCTCAGGCACTCTCGCCCCAGCGCCACTCCTTGCTCTCTAGGATTGGGATGCTACAGACCC
>JAWDEX010000007.1:4963450-4979274 GCA_035221805.1 Trichilia hirta | reverse complement strand
ATGCTTTGTACTTGATTATAGAGTAAGTCAATAAAACAGTAGAGTTCATTATTTTTGACACGAGTCTCTAAGAGTGTCCATCTAAAGACTGACACTGATGTAGGAAGTGCTAGGTTAATTTTGAGAGTTGTATTTATGTTATTTATTTGGTTTAGAATTTATTTGCTTGCTAGAGTTGTATTAATGTTATTTATTTGAGCTGTCTTGACCTTCTTTCATGTTATGTAAGAATTGTATTTCTTATTGAAAGTATGCTTCCTTTCTTTGGCTTTTGTTGTTATTGTTAGGGTAACAATTTTATTCCTTTCAGATTCTTTTTTCTTTAATTTAGGTTTATGGCAAACTATACATGGGTTCTTACTTTTAATTCTAAAGGCAGACTTGGAGATTATTGAATAAAGCTTGTTATGTTTCTCCTTATTTCTTAGTTTCTTCCTTCTAGATTTTTTCCCCATTTTATTTTTCCTATTTGTGTTGCATAATTTCGTATCAGTCTCTATTCTTTGTTTCTGCAACACAAACACAGGAAAAGCAGTAAGAACCTTGTTCCCAACCCGTACAAATTGTAGTTTTTGGATCAATTTTTGTTGATTTTCTGATCACCACGTTCAACATCAACACCACCATTGCACTCAGAAATTCTTAATCTACCACTTTCCCAATCTGCTAGAATCCATAATAGAATATTGATTGGGCTGCATTCTTTATAATCGGGGGTATTATGTCAGTATTTGAAGTTTTACGGGTCAGAATGTAAATTATATAGGTATCTGTTTGCAATATTTTGAAAATTTTGGGACCTAATTGAAATATAACAGAGTTGCACCATCCAACCTTTCCCTTATGTCAAGTCACAGGCTGTTTCCTGTCAGTGGCCGTTGGCCAAACAATCGCTCCATAAAAGAATTCTTACATATCAAGAAGCCTACGGCTGCGTACCCTACTTTAATGGTGTTATTTCCAACTCGATTTTTTGACTGGATTTTTGGGGTTGAAGATTTTGTGCTTGTCAATATTCTTGAGCACGAGTATGGTATCTATGCATTCAGTAACAAAATTTGCATACGGTATGACATGAAGTGGCTGATGAAAGCCTATTTTATCCCTTAGGATTATCACTAGATGATAATTCAGAAACTTGAGAGCTGTTGACAAATTCTGTTTGGACTTGTGAATCTCAATTTGTAATATACCATTATTGTGTTAATTTTTCTGAAGACAATGAGATTTCAACACTTTCGGAGGGATTTTGTATCGATATTAAAGAGAAAATTCCTGTAGGATTTGATACTATTGAGACATTGTTAACATAATTTTAAGAGTTGAATAGCAAATTAAAGATGGAGGGGAAACAAACGTTGAAATTTATTCCACCACAACTATTGCACAAATTAAAGACTTTTGAAGGGAAGGAAGATTTATAAGAAGGGTTATAAATTCGAGTTGCAAGATAATTTTTTGTTCCATTACAAATTTTATTCTCTCAATGCTGTCCAAACTTGAGGACAGGTTTTTTCCAATAGGGAGATTGATGAAGAATGTGCTAGGACGTGCTAAGCTAGTATTGATTTTTTCAGTTTAGGCTTTATTTTCTTGTTTGAGTTATATTGATTATAGTTGACTTGATTTCCATTGTTCATGTTACGGTAGAAAATATATTTCTTATTGAAAATAAATTTATGTCCTTTCACTTTTACTATTATTATTTGGGTAAGAATTTTATTCTTTATTGAAAATAGATTCATTCTCTTTAGGTTAGGTTTATGATCACTGTAAATAGTATCTTATTTTCAGTTGTAATGGTAGACTTAGATATTATTGAATAAAGCCTGTTATGTTTCTCTCCTATTTCATCTGCTCTTTCTCACCATTTTTTATGGATTTTTTTCCTCTTTTTATTGTTCCAACTTAGTGCTAAATCATTTTCTTTCAGAAAGTTCACAATGATAGTAGGTCTGTAGAATATATTCCATTACCCACCTTATCCTCTATGCTTAAAAGGTGCTTAATCACATTCTTGGATACATTGATGCATGCAGGTAAGGTTGGAGGCTTTATTGCTTCAATTCCTGAAGTAATGGTTGCTGCTCTCCTCTGTTTCATGTGGGCAATACTTGCAGCACTAGGATTGTCTAATCTACGATATAGTGAAGCTGGAAGCTCTAGGAATATTATCATAGTTGGGTTGTCTTTATTTTTCTCCTTGTCCATACCAGCCTACTTCCAGCAGTACGGCGTCTCTCCAAATACCAACTTGTCAGTTCCAAGTTACTTTCAGCCATACATTGTGGCTTCTCATGGACCTTTTCACAGCAAATATGGAGGGGTATGCATATTTCTGACCTTTCTGTAAATAGATACTAAAAAAGTATTCTGTTTGGCATAACAAATTTTTACTAAAATGCTGCAGCTGAACTATGTTATGAACACATTATTATCATTGCACATGGTTGTTGCATTCCTCTTTGCTGTAATCCTTGATAACACTGTACCTGGCAGTCGGCAAGAACGTGGGGTGTACGTGTGGTCTGATACTGAGACTGCAAAGAGAGAACCAGCTGTTACCAAAGACTATGAATTGCCCTTCAGAGTTGGTAGGGTTTTCAGATGGGTAAAATGGGTCGGACTTTGAGACACAAGGTTTTGTTTATGTTGTTCCAAACTCATCTTTAGCATTGTTAAGATCATCAGTAGCTGCCACTCCAGGGGTACAAGTATGACTGTGCTGTGTTCTAATTTTACATATCCCTTAGATGGCTTGCATGGTAAATATTTGTTTTTTGAAACTGTTTTTCTCACAAGATGATAGGGACTTCTTGGACTATAGGTCTTGTTATGGAGATAATTTATTTGTGTAGATTGAGGATCCGGAGGGATGTTTTGTTGTAATTCTAAATGCTAAACATGAGTATGTAATTTTGAGTCTTTAAATGGCCCACCGGGTGGCATTTCGTTTGTGTTCCGAGAAAAACATTGAGAAACAGCCATTTCCATGTATATGTTGTTGTAGTCATTTTCTAAAATGAGTGCTAGAGGATTCAATCAATTATTTATTAATTTATTTATTCAGTGAGTGAAATCTGCATAATGAAAATATGTTTTGCCTTGTATAATGACATTTTCAATGGATCTTTCATTTGATGATGGGAGGCATTTTTATTGACTCTACTGGATTTGATTTTTGTCTTATTTCTTGGGTATCTCCATGGAAGTGCCTTTCATCACAGGCTCTTGCCATAACAACGTTGAATAAAAAAAATTATAGTGATAGATAGGGGTAGTAATTTTGGCTATGGTGTCCTATTGAAAAAAGATACAAAATATTCTATATCCAGCTTAAATGGATCTATTTATAATAATTGTAGTAAAAATTATCTATTACACTAATTAGAATTATAAATACAATAATGAGATTACTTAATTATACAATAATTAAAATATAACTTAAAATGATATGACTAATTAAAATACAATAAAATAAAACGTAAATAGATACGACTACAACATAAACCAATAGCTCGTGAAAAAGAATTAAATAAAATATTATAAACTTGTATAGTTGTAGTTGGTAAGTAATTAATTATTTTTTGTGATTATGCAATTAATTTATTATTTTTATATTGAATAAAATTTTAAGTCGTACCTTTTTCTTTATTAAAAAAAAAAATTATCTTTCTTATATACATTAAATAAAAAATAATAAAATTTTTTGTTATTATTAAATTGGATTTATTTTAGATTTATTCGGGCCTGGACACAAAGTCATTGGAGCTCAACCAAAGTCTGAAGCGCCGGAAAGCATCAACCAATATAGGAATACAGTGTTAATCAACGTGATGAAATTGAAGAGCATAATATCATGGCTAGTCCATATCAACCAGAACATTCAAAGTATTTGAAATCTGGTCCAGCATATCATCATCGGTAGTTTTCAATCTTCATGGCTCCATTTTTTTCATTCCTGGTTAGAATATTCTCCTACGAAACATATAGCTTTTTGTCTACTGTTTTACCTATTTAATAAATCATTTGGGCATTCTGGGCAAACAGCTTTCACTGTTAAGGGATTTAAAAATTGGAAAAAAGTAAAAGTAAAAATAAATATATCTTGCCCTTCAAGGTTATGCTTTTAGAGGCCATGATGAAAAGCCAAAAGTTAAATAAATTGTAATTTTTTTATTATTTATTAAAAGCGGTTGCTTTAAATAATGAAGAAATTGCATGAATTATATTGGATAAAGCTCAAAAAAAATTCTCTTATATATCACCACAAATTCAAAAAGAAATATTACATATATTTTCAACTAAACTGAAGAAGGCAATACGCATTGAAATTGGGATTCAAAGTTTTGTTTAATTGTTGATGAAGCATGTAATGAATCAAAGCCAGAACAAATAGCTATAGTTATGAAGGTGGGTTTATGTTTTCGATACGTCTGCATCAACCTTGAAAGATGATATATATATATATTTTACATTGTCTCATTATAATTTAAGTATTCAAAATATTTGAGGTGAAGGATATAATGGTGTAACATACATGGTGAGTGGAATGGTTTCCAAGTTCTGATTTTGAGATATTGTCCATATACCTTCAGTTGCATCATCTCATGAAGTTATATCTGTTTGTCATTTTTTCACTAAATTGATTTCTATTGTGAATATTATCGGTGCTTCTTGCAAGCGCCATGATGATTTTAAACGTGCTCAACTAGTTGAAATTGAACTTATGATTGCCATTGATGAGACTGAGAGAAGAAAAGGATTTAATGACATTAACACTTTACAAAAGGTCGGGGAGACTCGGCAGAGTTCTCATTTTAAACCAGTTTCTGACTTTTATTGATAATGAAACTACTGCTTTTGAAAGAGGAGATTCTGATGCT
The DNA here is from genome assembly GCA_035221805.1 of Trichilia hirta. Classification (NCBI taxonomy): domain Eukaryota; kingdom Viridiplantae; phylum Streptophyta; class Magnoliopsida; order Sapindales; family Meliaceae; genus Trichilia; species Trichilia hirta. The sequence continues at coordinate 4,974,388 of JAWDEX010000007.1, read as the reverse complement.
GCTTTTGAAAAAGTCATTGATTTACATATATACTTTACAATCTCAATCTCAAGATATTTTCAATGCTATATATATATATATATATATCTTGTTTTATCAATCAAAAAATTAGTTCAGAATTTAAGAGATGAAGGATGGTGAATTCATTTTGTGAGGCATGCAATATAACTATTTTAAAAATGAATTCTTATTATGTTAGAGGATGATGTCGAGCTCTCAATCAAGAAGATGACTTTATAACTGCTCAACATTATTGAGCAAATAGTTTTTTAAGCTACTATAGAATTCTCAATTACAAGAACTTAATAATCAATTTAACGTGCAGCTGTAGAGTTGCTTATGCTTGGTTTAGCTTTGGAACCCCGTGAAAAATCTAAGTCTTTTAGAATGGATGATATTTGTCAATTGGTTGATAAGTTTTAATCAAAAGGTCTCACTGAAGATGAAAAATTAAATTTGAAAATTTAAACTGTGGGAGAATGAAAAATTATCCTTATATTATCAATAAATAATAATTACCCCTATTTATATTTTGAAAAAAGTAAAAATTTTATAAGTTATATTTTAATTTCTTTTATGAAAATTAGAGTTATAATAATTATTATATTATAAAAAATTTAAAAAAAATTAATTTAACAGAAAATATTTGTCACAATATTCAAATTTTAAAAATAATTTTATTACAAAATATGAAATAATGAGATAATTATCATTTAATTAAACTATAAAAGTATTTGTCGTCTCTTTATAACTAAACCATAGTTCAACATCTAGAGTTCAAAAATTTGGTTGCTAAAAACTAGAAAATCAACTGTATTTTCCCTTGTTTACAGAATAATTGTTCTTGTGTTTACTCTTTCAATGTCTACCGCAACTTCCTATTGATCATTTTTATTTTATTAAAATTTTATTTTAGTATTAATATTTAAATTAAAAGATTATATATTTTTGTTTAGCCCCCTTAGATCTTATATCTTGGCTCTTTCCCTTACTGCCATATCAAATAGAAAGATCAATTATTTTAAGTTTGTAATTAATTTTATTATTATTTGTTGAATTATTTAATTATTATAGTAAATTTATCTGTTTACATTTTTAGAATAATGTTACAACACAATTTATATTTTTAATTAATTTTCATATTATCTGAATGATTGATTTATCATTAATTTTCATAACATTATAATTTATTAATATTGCATTAATCAAAGGGAATGAAAAAAAAAAAAAATCACTCAATTTTAATTATTGAGAAATTATAAATGAAAATTTATGGCCATTCATATGTCTAATTGCAAGTCTCCTCCAGTCTCAGTCGGAGTCTTGAGTCTGAGTCATTTTGAGGACGCGTTTTCCTTCATGTGACATGGACACCGTTTGACAATATGTAACACATGCATGAATTTCTAATTTTCTAGTAGAAATGGACGCCATATAATAATACAACTATTAATTAATTAAAAAAAAAAAAAAAAAAAAAAACTGTCCATTTCTTCATGTGATATGCATGTGTGTCATTTGATCGTCCATTTTCTTCTTATTCATATGCTTTTGTCCACATTTAGATATTGATTGGCCTGCTCAATTCACAGATAACTTAGTTGTTTAACAACCCAAATTTTTAAAGGTCCTAAATTTTAGAAAGATTTAAAAATATAAGTAAATAAAATTTCTAATAGCTAAAAATAATTTAATATTTTTTTAATTAAAGATTCTAACAATAAGTGTAGTTAAGTTTGAATTAAAGTTAATAAATATTATTTTTTAAATATAAATTTAAATTAAATTCAAATTATTTTTAATTTTTATCCTTCTTTAAAAATATTTCTTTACTTATAAACGACATTAATAAACTAGGTATAGATATTTTAAAAATCTACAAAAGCCCACTAAAATAATAATAATAATGTGAAGTTAGTAGTTAAGTTTAATTATAATTAATAAATATAATTTTTTAAATATAAATTAAAGTAAAATTACTTTTAATACTCATTTTTTCTTCAAAAATTATTGTCTTAATTATTATCTTATTCAAAAAATAGTAAAATTAGTCAAATTTTTCTCTATAATGTTAATTATTTATAAAAAGACTCAAATACATTTAATTTTGACATTGATGAAATTTTTTAGCAATTGATTAAGGTTTGGCTTTTAATTTGAGAATATTATAAGATTTTATCATTTAAATTTTATTAATTATATTAAATTTTTAGATTCAATAATTTAATTCTTTGTTTATATTTGACTTGTTATCTTGGGTATGAGAGTTTGCAAAGTTTTCAATTTTTTTAAATTTGTAGTATGACAAGTGTTCTGTTTAATTAATTACATTAAAAAATATTGTGCTAAAATTGTTACCAAAATAATAATGTTTATGAGTTATATTAACAATATTACAAATGTTACATTATGACCCATTAACGTATTATGATCCAATTGCAATTAAGAATCGAATTTGTGGTTGAATACAATCTTATGAGAAATACCCATTTAGCAATGAACACAAATGAAGAATTAATAACTTCGTGTAAAATATGTGATAGCTTGCCTTAGAGAATATAACATGTTGTACATTACTTGAGGGGAACAACCAAAATGAATTGTTGATTATTAAAGTTAAACCCTAGCTTTCTACCTTCTAAATTTGTATCAGTTTGTTTTCTAAAACTTCTACGTCTCTTTCTCTCCCTTTTTTTATTCATTGTGTCATCAAATTATAAGAATTTTGGTTGTTTACTTGTTTCATTAATTCTTGTACTAAAGTAAATAAATAAATCTTTCACTTTATTTCTTTTGGATAGAGATTTCATACATATTTTATAAGTAATTAACTATAATTAATATATTTATCTTTTTTTTTTTTAAGTAAAAACAGAATAAATCTTGAATATATATGTTTTTTATTTAAATTTTTGATTTAAAATAATGACACAAATTTTATTTTATATTTTTTTAACTGTTGATTTATATGAATCTAATAAATTAATATAATTTTATTATTATTATTACAATAATAAAATTTTTTGTAAAATAAAATAAAATAAATCAATGACTATTAAAGTGACATTCTCAAATGTATTCTATTTATTTTTTATCTTTTAATAAAAATAAGATCGTTTGAAAATAGTTTAATTATATATATTTTTTAAATTTATTTTTTTTTCCCAGAAATATTGGTTTAAATAAAAAAATATGATAATATGGACGTAAAAACGTCAACATAATAGGCTGTAGCGAAGTCGGTTAATTGGCACGTTGATCTCAACAAACCTTCTTACGGTCAATAGTGCACGTGTCATATATACATATAATTACTACAGTCTGTTGCTATTAACACGTGACTGTTTGTATATATGATAACGAAACCCTGTTTATATATATATATATATAAAGAAAATCTATGAATAAAATTTATAAATAATGTTATTTATCTCAAAAATTATTTCAAACATATATTTTAAATATTGTTGGTAGCCATAAAAACTTGTCTTGTTTTCTTGTGCTTAAGGTGGGGTGAAAATTAGAGTGTGTGAAATTAAAAATAGATATTTATTATATAATTAAAAAATAAATAATTATAAAATTATAAAAGTTTATTATCTAACAAACATTTTTCACATTATTTGGGACAATTTTTTCATTATATATTTTTTTAATAAGTTAGAATTATAATCCGAAAATTAAAAATTACAACTTAAAAATTAAAAAATATTATAAAAAATTTATCACGTTTCTTTAAAAAACGTTTCTACGTAATTTATGAAACGTGGTAGTTGGGTAAGTCCCCAACTTGATTATGTATCTCTCTCTCTCTCTCTATTTATTTATTTATTTATTTTTCTTTTATTTAATTTTTCTCAACTACTTCTCTCACTGACGTATAATTTCATCAAAGTCTTTTAAATATACTTGCTTGCAATTGAATATTTAGCGAAGCAATCCATGGAAGGAGAGAGTCCAAAAATTCATGTCTTTTAAAAGAGAAAAATAATAAACTTTATACATGTGATAATATAAATAAATAATTTATAAATTACATTTTAAGAAGAAATTCAATAAAATTATTTAATTACTTAAATTTATTCAATTAAAATTACAAAAACTCTATATTTCTATTTTTTTTTTAAGATGAGAATCCCAATGCTCTTTTATATAAGGATCTCAATGTTATAATTTTAAATAAAATAAATAATTAAATTAATACTTTGAGCATAAGAAGCTTGAAGTTGAGTCAAATGTTATCTAGAGAATATAATTATAATAATAATATAATTTTAGTTGATTATGGATCAAAAATTAAATTGCTGCCAAGCTTTACTTACAATTTTCACATTAGATTAATATAATTTAAAGCCATACACGTCATCATATCAAAGCACAGTTTTGCCCAAACGCCTCTTTTACTTTATTGGTTTTCAATTTCTTTTTCTCATATAATTGTTGATTATATTGTTAATTGACAATTAGTAAAAATTTCGAAAAGATCGTTTAATAAAATCATGATATTTATATTAAATTTTTTAACATGTTGTTTTAATTATTTATTAATTAATTAATTTTAAATAAAATATGTATATTAAAAATTTATTAAATGTGCATGTAGTTGATATGTAAATTCTGTCAAATGATTTTGAGAATAACTCACGTCAATCTACATACATACACTACAACAATACAATAACTTGGCTCATCCTCCTCCCTTACATGTAATGGGTCATACAAATGAGCCTGAGTTCAAATTTAATATTGTCAGCAAATATCTTGTTTAAATACTATCATGGGTAGAACTCACTCCAAAAATTGGCTAAAGGGAGTAAGAGTACAATGCCTAAAATAAGCATGCCCATATCCATTCTAGATAAGTATGTATGGAAATTTCTAAACAGAAAATACTTGCCATGCCTATTTATTTAGCCACTTATCTCGTTGAGCAGTGATAGGTAATTAAGTACACAAATTCAATCAAACTGATGTGACAGAATTATATTATTATTACATGTCATATATTTTTATGGTGATAATGAAAAATTTACGAATTACAGGAAAAAAATATAAAATAAATAAAATTTAATAATATATTTTTACAATTAATAAATAAACGAGAATTGTTAAAATTAAAACTGCGAGAATGTATTTGAAAAAGTAGATGACAATTTAGCTCCTGAGTTTTGACAAAACGACAACTCAGAACAATAGTTGTAATTACTTTTTTACCCTTTCTTTTTAAGTTAATAACGAAATAGACTCTCAAAATAATAAATAAAATAGACAAGTCAACCCTAATGATAGTTGTCCGCCACATGCAATTTGCATTCACCCAACTACCATGCTTCGCTGAACACAGACCTCCATTTAATTTAAGAGAAGTCGACGACTAAACTTGGCCAATCCGAAATATAAAAAACCTGATCGACCAATATCGTAGTAGTGTCATGCTGGATGATCGCTTTTCACATGTCTCCAATACAAGCTATTATATCAGTCCTTAAACAATCTAAACTGTCTGAGTCAAACCACATTGACGAAGGACGTGGAGATCACCACATTACTAGAAGTCTGTTGCCTTACCAATTTAATGCATGGTTAGAGTAGTGAAGTATAGATGATTTTTGCTTCAACAATAGCAATGTAAGTTTTGAATAACAATAAACGTATTGAATTTTACTTAGCAAGAAAACCTGTCGTTAGTTGATGAATGCAATATTTTTGAAAATGATTTCTATTGTATTTCTTCGAGTTTTGAATTTTTATTTTCTCTAGTAAATTGAAGTACTTTCAAATTTACTACTTCAATTTACTAACAGCAGAGATTAAAAAAACTAACAGAGAGATTAAATTGTAAAAAATAGCTAAATTTTGTCCTGATTTGTTATTTCACCAAAATTTATAGAATAAAGTATTGTTATTTCTGCCAAATTAATATTATATTGTGTGTTTTTATTTTAATTCAATATGTTTCAACCTTATAATAAGTTTATTCTCCTTAAAACATGGTGAGAAAGAACAAGACAAAATATGTATTTAAATATTTATTTATATCTATATACAAAATCTCATTTTTTAGTGAGCCAAATCCTATGGATTAGTATACGTCATATTTTGAAAAACAATATCAGTCTTCTTTCACTTAAATTTTTAATTTAAATATAATTATAAAAATATTCAATTATGAAATTCACATAATTTGATAATTAAAAAATTATATTTAATATTAATAACTCAATTTTTATTATAATTATTAAATTGTATAAATTAATAACTAAAAATTTATTTTTAAATTCAAGTTAAAAAAAATTAAATTAAATAACATTTTTTGTTTAATTCTGATTTCAATAATAATAAAATACTATTAAATTATTGGCGAGAGAAATGGGGTAGGTGTGAGATTGACCGAACCACCTTCGCACACATAATGACGTTACCATCCTCTCAAGGACTCGTCTACTACTCTTTCTTTCCTCCTACTTTCCTGACTCAATATAAATTATCGTTCATCCAAACTATTAACTCTCAGCTTGACGTTCCCTTGAAGAGAGAACAACAAGCTGAAACCTAAAAATATTTTCTCACCTAACTCATATCCTCCTCTTTATTCTCTGTAAGTTTTTTTCCTCTGTAATTTATCTTACACAAAACAGAATGAAAACTTTATCTCCTCCGTCTCAGCTTATTCGTACAAGTAATCGTCAGTTCAGTCGGATACGGTGTATTTATAGATCCGATTCTGTTCATTTTTCCAATGGCGTCGGGTTGAACCGAGCGGACTGGCAGAGTTCGTGTGCTATTTTGTCAAGTAAGGTTTTGTCTCTCTCCGACCAGCAGCCCTTTGATAAGTCAGCCGAACACGTCGCTGCTGTGAATGGTCACAAGACTTCCATTGATCTAAATCTCGTCCCAATTGATCAAAACACTACCACGAATAAGCCTCAGCTTCCGACGCAGAAGCCGCTTAGGATTACCGACCTGTCCCCTGCTCCGATGCACGGTTCTCAGCTGAGAGTCGCTTACCAAGGAGTTCCCGGCGCTTACTCTGAAGCAGCCGCCGGGAAAGCTTATCCAAACTGCGAAGCCATTCCTTGTGACCAATTTGAAGTTGCTTTCCAGGCGGTTGAGCTTTGGATCGCCGACCGTGCAGTTTTACCGGTTGAAAACTCGTTAGGAGGATCCATTCACCGGAACTACGACCTCCTCCTCCGTCACCGCCTGCACATCGTCGGTGAAGTCCAGCACCCCGTGCATCACTGTCTACTAGCCTTACCCGGCGTACGGAAAGAATATCTAACGCGCGTCATCTCACATCCTCAAGCACTCTCTCAGTGCGAAGAAACCATAACCAAGCTCGGACTCAATGTCACGCGCGAAGCCTTCGAAGATACTGCCGGAGCCGCCGAGTACATCGCCGCTAACAACCTTCGCGATACTGCTGCCATCGCTTCCGCACGCGCCGCAGATCTGTACGGTTTGCAAGTCTTAGCGGACGGAATCCAAGACGATTCTAGCAATGTCACTAGGTTCGTGATGTTGGCACGTGAGCCGATTATTCCCCGTACTGATCGGCCATTCAAGACGAGTATTGTGTTCGCTCAGGATAAGGGGACCAGCGTTTTGTTTAAAGTTCTGTCAGCTTTCGCATTCAGGAACATCAGTTTGACGAAGATTGAATCACGGCCACACAGAAACTGTCCGATCAGGTTGGTGGATGACGCGAATGTGGGGACCGCTAAGCATTTTGAGTACATGTTTTACGTTGATTTTGAAGCATCAATGGCTGACGTTCGAGCACAGAATGCATTGGCTGAGGTTCAGGAATTTACTTCCTTCTTGAGAGTGTTGGGAAGTTATCCTATGGACATGACCCCATGGTGTCCGTCTAGGGAAGACTAGAAAAACCTCTAAAAATAAATAATATATATTAAATGTTTAAAATGTTATTATTTGCAAAAAAAAAAAAAAAAAAAAGGAAAATTAATTTAAATTTTTCCTGTGAATTTTTATTTTTAATTCAAAAATGAAATTTCTTGGTGGGTAAAAATTTTTATTTGTAGTTGATGAAGTCTATCTAAAATCTGTGGTTGTTGCGTGTAAGAATTTGTATACACCGTCCACAGCCAATTGTTGCATGTTGAATGCTTGAGAAAATTGAAAAAAAAGAAAAGAAAATATTTAATTTCTTTCTAATTTTAAATTATTTTTCAAGGTAAAGTTATACTTGGACAATAATTTTGTTAGTGGTGGCAATAATATATCTAGGTAGACTAAGCTCTGCTGTATATTTTATTCTTCTTAATTATGTAATTATCAACCCTTTTGATATAATTTTTAACTTATAAAAATTTATAAAATTAATTAAATTAAATATTTACACCAAAAAAATTAAAAATTATAATAAAAATAAAAACAGTTGTATTATAACTGAATGCACCACATCCTTACTATTATTATTATTATTCAGATGATTTGAGTATAAAAAATAATTGAATAATATGGTAATATCACATTTTTTTTTAATGTTTATTCTATTCCCTCATTAACTTAAGAACAAGACCAAGGTGAATTTAACTGTAAGTATAATTATTTTAAATTTTTTTTTTTTATAATTTTAAAGATTTTTATTATAATTTTTATTAGTTAAAATTTATGATGAAAAATTAATATAAGTTTGCTGCACTTCAGCCCCCACTTTCCCTGCCGCTCTCTTCCCCTCAGCCACAAATAATGTCTGTGGCAATTATGGTTTCAGAGATGGCCTTGTCCTTTTTTCTAGACTTGTCCACAATATTAATTAGATTTAATAAAAGCTTATTTTGATTTTATCCATGAAGAGAATGATATTTTATGCAGGCTATATAATATGAAATAGGTAGCAGATGGAAAATTATTCATGTGTGTCTTGTATATATTGCATATAGAAAGAAACTAGCTTTGATTATTTGTTGTATATAATCGTATTAGACTCTGTTTAGTATTGTGATGTAGAGAACTTTTAATTATATTTATTGCGAGATGAAAATTTTAAAAATAAAATATTAATGTAAAAGTGTGTAAGACTCCGTAAAAATTAGTATAATAATTTTCTTTTTCAGTTTTTCTTCTTTTAAAATAAAGTCGAAGTTGGGTAATCCCAAACCAAACTTTAGGTTTGTATGGTATTACGGTATGTTAGTATCAAGTCATAAATATTACTTGAAAATAGTCTTAAATATTATATATTAATATAAAATTGCATGAATCCCATTAAGAATTAATGTTACATAATACTATTTAGACTTAAAAGTTATATGAAATTACTGTATTTAGTCGCTTTTTTTTATTTTTTTTTATTTTTTTACGAGGGCTGTTAATATTAATAGAATACTTACTATTTAATTGTGTTTCTAATAAAAATTATTATTAATAAATATTTTTTTTTATTTTTATGTAAAATACAGAAACAAGGTTGATAATTTGAGTGATAACACGATTATTCGGCATGAATTTAATACGGTTAAATAAATTTAAATTTAAAAATTTTGACACGAATAATAATTAGATTATATTAGTGTTACACAATTAATAATCGTGTTAAATTTAAATTTGACCTTTAAAATTTATTTATTCGTTTATGACATAATTAAGATACTATTAAAATATAATTAATTAAATAAATAATTGTACTTTAATAAAAAATTATTTAGTATAATAATTTTATTTATTAATATTTTAATATTTAATTTATATTTAAATTAATTAATTAATTAAATATGTTAAATTTTATATTAATTAATTAAATATGTTACATAAATTAAATTGAATTAATAACTTAATTATATCATATTATATTAATTATTTAATAAATAGATAATATTATTAATAAATAGATCGTATTTAGATTGACTTAACATGATTAACAAATTGATTAAATTTAGATCAACTCAAAAAATACTATAAATTTATTAATATAACATAAATATTTTATGATTATCCGAATTGTCAACTCTACACAAATATAATCTCAAATAAAACTTTAAATTTTATTTAATATTATTGTTTGGTGGCTTAGTAAAATAATATCATCACCATTAAAGAAACAGTAATTTTTTTTCCCCTCTAATATAATTCAATTTCTGCTCCCTTTAAAAAGAAGTCTATTTCATTTCATTTCATTTAGTTTTATCTCACCAACCAATTTTAAAATTGTAATTCTCTTTATCTCGATTGTCAACAAGTCAACGCTTAATATACGAGGAATCCAAGACTCAAGATTTTCTATTTGGCCATTGATTTACAACCAAACGTAGAAATTTCTATTTGAAAATTAGTTTTTTCTTACAAAGAAAAAGTTGGAGTAATTGCTTAATATTGTAGTAATTATGTGTGCTTTAAAAATAAAATTAAAAAAAAATAATAATATTAATTTTTAATACATATATTTTAGTAATCTGGCCGATAAAATCATCTTTACTGATGCCACTGGTTTCACCATTCAAAGGGGCATATAAGTCATTTTCAACATTTTTCACACCAGTTTCTTCATGATTATACTTCTTGTAAGCACAAAATATTAACAGTATTGCTCCGGGAAAAGAAATAACATCTAAAACTTTCTTTAGAGTCACTTCTTTGCTTTAAATTGCAGCAAAGATGGATAAAACACAAACAATTCCACCACACAAGAGGGTAAAAATGGACAACAACCGCATTGGTGTTCTTCCAAGATAATTTCGCCTAAGGGTTAGGGTTAAACTCACAAGCAACCACGTCATACCTTGAGTCAATACTAACCACCAATTCATAGGCAAAGCAGTCTTGAGTTTTTCTCAGTTTCTCTTCTAAAATCCAAGTGCCTAAGCCCAAATAAACTAATCCAAGACAGCCATTAATCACCGCAGCCACTATATGCAATGGTGTAAATCGGTGAAAACGTGCAGGAATGTGATGTGAGTTCGACGATGATTTCTG
>JAWDEX010000007.1:4924293-4944546 GCA_035221805.1 Trichilia hirta | reverse complement strand
GAAGATCCCCTCATCTTGCACACACCAACTGGACGGTTAATCAATTATATTGAAGATGAGGAACACGGAAGTAGATTGTTTTGGCAGCCTCCTTTGAAAGAAGGGGAGAAGGTGGACCCAGAGAAGGTTGAGTTTCTGCCACTTGGTTTTGACGAGTTTTACGGACGAAGGGAAGTTGAGGAAAATGAAACCATATGGAAGCGTTTTGTAAAGGGATTGGGAAATAAATTAAAACCGTTACTGGATAAATTAGAGAAATGGACTGAAGAGAAGAAGACAGCTAGTGAGATGAAATTGCAGCTTTATCAAAAAGAACTTGATCTGATAGATGCTGAATTGAGTTTGGAGGAGGCCATTGAGGAGATGGATGAGGAGTTGAAGAGGAGAGAAAAAGAGGAACAGAAGAAAATGGAAATGGGTTTGGAGGAAGAAGATAATTCTGCTTTGTCGAGTCAAGCTGAGAAAACTATAACTGAAGTAGAGGAAGGGAAAGACAAGGTGGAAGTGGAAGAGGAAGAGGAAGAGGAAGAGGAAGAGGAGGATGAGGATGAGGATGATAATACACCATCCAGTTTTGGATCTGTTTCTGCGGATGAGAATCCAACAAAGAATAATCAGAGGGGAAAAAGGCCTGGGAATTCTACATTTTCTTCATCATCATTGTCATTTGCCTCTTGTAATCTTGTTTCATCAGTAAGTTTTTCCATGCATATCTATATTATTATATATGATGAAGATTAGTAATTTATATAACTAGTTAGAAAATTACTTCTTTTCTTCCGCAATTGAAATGGTAATTCCTCAACCTGTTATATTCTTCTCGTTTGTGGTGGTTAATGCAGCTTATATGTTAACTTTGATTCGTGATAACAAATCTTCTTCTAGTTTAGCTTCGAAAATATGGAATGTGAAGACTCAATTCTTATTATTAGATAACGCATATAGACAAAAGACTGGATAGTACTTTTATCCAAGGTATGCTATTAGAGAATTAAGTTAGATTTAGAGAAAGCACAATCAAGGTCCCACTGTTGTGTTTGAGAGTAGAAATGTTTGTTTGTCCAATTTTCATATATATAATGAAGAGACTTGATATTTTGTAAATGGATATATAATGGCAATTATGAAAATAATTCAATCCAAGACTAAATACCATTTCATGCTCATATCTCCTAGAAACTGAAATCATTTTTATATGAAACAGGATCCAGTAAGCGGCTTGTTTGGTCTTGATTATCAGCTGTTTAAATCTTTTCATTTCTCCATCATTTTACTTAACATTTTCAGAACATTGGAGAGACAATGAAATACAGATGCCCATGTGTATTGAGCTGGACGTCTATCTCCTGATGATTATCTGACGAATTGTATGAATTCAAATAATTGTTTGGACAATGGCTTGAACGTTAGATAGGATAGGATTGTGTTGACTGCTTGGAAACTAATCAACTCTTCCAGATTTTAGTACCTTCTCTTTTTTCTTTCTTTTCTCGAACTGAAGAAATTGACCTTGGATTAAGATTATTATACTGTTCATACTTTTCAGGTTCCATCCAAACTACAGCAATCATTTTTATCTTGGAAACGAGGCATATTGCCTCTAAATCCTGCTGCTCCATGTATTGAAATCCCAAGGGGTAACTTGGTAACGGGTGATTCAGTCCATTTCCCTAGAGTGCTGAGCCGAATAAAGAGCTTGAAGGCAAGAGTTCAAACACATCAGAACTTCCAAACAGGAAAGCACTCAAATGGGAGAAGATCACAAGTACATTACCTATCTCGGAATCTAAATCGTCCTTTGTCATCTGTTAGCCCTAAAAGAGTCATAAAATCAGCAAGAGCACATAGCCAAAGTTGGGAACACCCGACACCGAAGTCTATTTTCGACAACATATTATCATTGCACACTCCAATTAATTATTTGGAATCATATACAGATACTATTTGCATTTAAGGCTAATTGTTGTCGTCTCTAACATAATGTTATAACTTGACCCTTATGAAGATGGTCAATCTTGTTGTAGCTTTCGCATTTTTTTTTTTTTTATCTACATTCGATTTTACTCATTTTGAGATGAGCAAATAAAACTTGAAGAGCTAGAAACGCTTTGACTTTGGTTTAGTTTTTATACGTATTTCTCCAGGTTAGTAGGTTGATTAAGATGGATTGTTGAAATCTTTGCAAACCTTGTTAGCCTTATACTCCTCTCAGTTTCACAGCATTGATGAGAAAAATGATTTCCGAAATTGTGTTTTTGAAGATGAGAATAACATTTTAAATTTATTGTTTCTGAACTTAGAATTTTGGTTTGTGAAATTAATTTTGCTGACAAACACAGCATTTATTCAATTCTACTTAAATTTAATATTTTTTTGCATTAGAATATTTATGGTAAACAATAAATTTTAGAAGGAAACAGTCAATTTTATATTATATATTTTCAATAAAAATTTAACTCCCACATTTTTAATGCCAATTTCTTTATACTGAAATACACAAATAGCATTACTCAGCATATATTTTTTAAGAAATTGTATATTCTAATTTATTTTATTATTGGAAAAAATGGGTTAATGCCTATAATTTTTCTCACATCATCAGTCAGACAACTTATCCCATTCCATGTCCATCCACTGAATTTGGAACAAAAGCAACGGTCAGCAGCAGTAGGAATCAGAAGTCAAAATCCCTAAAATTTTTTTTTTTTTACGGATGACCAAGAAACTCTTATATTCAGTCATTATTGCAGTGGTCGATCATATATAGATTAGACATTCACTCTTTTGAGATACGTGTCCGCAGATCACACAATATCTATCCTGAATCAATTAAGATTATATATAGGGACTACACTGTAGTGGTACCAAGTACAGGATAAAACTCTGACTACATCATATTCTTACATCTAAATGCACTCTAAGAAATTCGAATCTAAAATTAGCACAAATATCCCTCTAAAATAAAACCACTTGATTACACACAGTGGGTGCCAAAATCCCTAAATTAAGTATTGTGTTTATTAAAAATTATTGTTATTAAATGTTTTTAAAAAACAGTAGAATCACCCAAATGTGAAAGGGAGGCTAAATTGACAAATCAAAATTAAAATTCTAAAGGGCCCAAATTCACATATCAAAATCAAAATCGAATGCACATACAATTAATTTTTACTGCGACTATCGTTGGATTGATCCATTAAATGAGCACCTAGGACGAATCAAGACCCGGAAGCTTCACAATTTAAATATGGTTAATGGGCTGCAACTTGTAGTATTTCGTACCAATTATTGGAGGGAGAATGATAAATTTCAATATTAAAATGACATTTATTTTTAAAAGTAAAATTGTACTTATTATTTTTTAAAATATTATCTATCCTTTATTAAAATATTTATAATAAATATATCCTATAATTTTAAAGGGTATTAAAAAATTCTTTTACTAAAGACTAAAATAAATATTTTTTATCTCATAAATTTATGATTTTTATCACATAAGTTTTTTATTTTTATTTTATAAATTTCTAAATTAAAATAATTAAATTTGTTTTAAAAAATATTTTAAATTTAATATATAATTTTAATACTTTATTTTATAATTATTTATATTAAAAAATTTATAAATTAATTTTTAAAAATTAAATTTAAATATATTTTATTTTATATTTATAAAATTTTATGAATTTATTTTTATTTTATGATTTAAATTTATAAAAATTTATTTTATTTTTATTTTTAAAAGTTAATTAAAAATAATTTAAATATTTTATTTAAATTATTAATAAACTATAATACTTTATATTATCGAAAATTTAATTAATAAATATTTTTAAAATAAAATTTATCAAATATAAATATAAATTATAAATTAAATTTTTTATTTTATAATATTTTTTACTAAAATAATATATAATTTATTTTTCAAAAATTCAATTTAAAATATTTTATTTTATGTTGATAAAAATTTGTGAATTTATTTTTATTTTATAATTTAAACTTATAAATATTTTATTTTATTTTTATTTTTAAAAGCTAAATAAAAATAATTTAAATATTTTATTTAAATTATTGAACAACTATAATACTTTATATTATAAAAAAATTTAATTTATAATTTTATATTCATAAACACTTTTAAAAAATTTATTAAATATAAATATAAAATTTTAAATTATATTTTAAAATTTTTATTTTAATTTTTATGTTTTTATAAATATTAAGGGTATAATAATTATTGCACAATAAAAAAGACAAAAGAAATTAATTTAAAAAACTATTTATCATAACATTTAAACCTTAAAGAATTTTTATCATAAAATATAAAGTAGAAAATAATTGTTATTTAATAAAATCATAATAGAAATATATCATTTTCCCGTTTCTTGCATCAAATTGAAATTAAATTCCTTATTATTAGTTTCGTTGGCATGATATTTTTTCTTTAATCAAATTAACCAATTTTTTTGTTCCTTTAAGTACGATAAATTTCCCAAGGTGAACTACATGGACAATTTGATATGAAATTAATTTATTTTTTTTTTTAACAAATTCTAAAAATTATACAGAATTATCACAAACATATACATATAACTCATAAATTTTAATATAAATTTTTAAAAATAAAATTAGTGTAAAATGTGATGAAATTTGTATCTAAATCTTAAAATATATTAATAATTTGTTGATTAATTTTAATTAATTATCCAATCTAAACCAAAAAGGGTAACACTCTATTGAATATTGATACCATAGAAAATCAAATCCCAATATATGTGGTGATAACAATAGCATTCGAATTTGAAACATTACAAGAGTGACAACTTTAGATAAATTATATTATATTTGTATTGGTAATAAATTTGTAATATTTTTTATATTGATTCTAATCCAATTTGTTTATTAATCGTGTTTAGAATACTTAATCTGAATACGACTTATTTATTAATTGTGTCATTAATTTATTAATTATATTACTTATTTATTAAATTAATAACACAACACAACGTAATTATTCGTTTAATAAATAAATAATTAAATCATTAATATAATTTAATTTATTTATTTAATTAATATAAAATATTATCTATTTAACTAATTATTTAATTAAATATTAAAATATTAATAATTAAAATTATTATATTAAATAATTATTTATATATATATTATTATTTATTTAATTATTTGTATTTTGATCATATTTTAAATAAATAAATAAATTTAAAAAATCAAACTAAATTCAATATAATTATTAATTATATAATATTAATACGATTTGATTATTATTCACGTTAATTTTTTAAAACCTAAATCCACTTAATCATGTCTAACCCAAATTCTTTCATCTAATTATATGTCTTGACCATAGTTAATAAGAATATTTGAAAATTTAGCTACTAAACTGCAGCAAAACACAACAAATCTGAAAGTCAAAGGGTGCAGAACACTGTCCTAAAAACTTATTTTCGCCCGTTAAGAAACTATCCTACTGGTTGGATAGCAGTATAATTGCAGGGTACAGTGGCAAAATTTGCTGTAAGGCTGCACTCTAAAAGCAAAAATCTTAGAATAAGAGCACAAGAAAAAGAATAACTCCATAAAAATCAGAATTAGTAGTAGTAAGAAGAAGAGAGAAGACTGAATGAATTGATAAGTTATGATAAGAATAAAGCATGACCCAATTTCCTTCTTCGATTACTCAGTAAGGCAAGTCCATCCCTTCTACCGATATTCCAAGGCCAAATATTTTAATTTTTTATTTAAATAAAATATTTTTAACAAATTAAAATTAAAATTAAATATTATATGAATTAATTAAATATAATATTTTATATAGTAGATTGATTGACTAAATACAATATTAATGATACTAGTCAATAGATTAGTTTATTAAAAATTTAAGATAATAATAGATAAAATGATCAATGTTGTAATTGTATACATGTAATTTATTTAATCTTTTGTTAAGTTAAAATTTGAATAAATTAATTATGTGACAATTACCATTAATTGTATTTAATCAATCTATTGTTTACAAAATAAAAATAATGATAGATTAAGTAAATTACAAGTATCAATCATGACCTTCGCCTTCTTTTATTAAATTAAAATTAAAAAATAATAAAAAAATCACATTAACACAATTATAAAATTTAAAATATAACAATTAAATATTATATCTAAACATTAACCATGATACTATAAAGCATATACAAATTGATTAAATACAATATTCACAATGACAATCAATGTATTGACTTATTAAAAGTTTAAGATATTAATAAATTAAATAAATGATAAATGTTATAATCGTCTATTTATTATTTGTTTTGATAATTGTCTGCTAATTAATTTATTAAAATTGTACTTATTTTGTTTAATCTTTAGATATAATATTAATTTAATATAACAATAATAATTTACATGTTATATGGGTGTGTGTTATTTTTTTTAATTATAACATAACAAGTAAATATTAAATATAATAATATTTAATAAATTAATTAATAAGAATCATATACTTTTATATTGATATTTGACGTTTCAAACATGTTTAATGTTGCTAGTATTTACTTGATTTTGAAAAGAAAATTGTAAACATATTTGATAATATTAATTTTTAATAGAATTTATTTATTTTTTAATTAATATTTAATATTTAAAACTTATTTTACAATAGCTCTAAAATCAAATTAATTATAGTTTGAAAATGATCGCATTATACTATCAAATGCATCCTAAATTGACAAATTAAAATCAAAAACATAGATCGTGACAAGCATTGAATTTATTTGCAACTTGCAACTAGCACAAGTATAGTGGTAAACCTATGGACCACGAAGCTTCAGCGGTCCAAGATGGCGAATAAGGGTTAACTTAAAGTATTGCATAACAATTATTGGATTATGTACCGGAATTGCTACACAATGTAACGTTCAATTCTCAAGTGGAGAAGACGGTGTATAGTATTTAAGGATTGGGTTAAATACCAACTCCTTCTTCGTTGAATTTGACTTATATAAGCTTTCAGAGAATAAGATTAATTGATATTTTTTGTAAGAGACATGCGTATAATTTTTGGTTAATTGATTGTCATGTAATTATTATATTGTATTTTTTCTGCTTTAATGACTTATAAACAAAGAGTTGTTTGATAAGTAATGGTGCTTTATAAATTTTAACAAGAGAATGCAATTATAATGCTTGACATTAGACTTTCTTCGTCGCACTCTAATTTTTAATTAGTGTCAATTTATAGCTATGGGCAATAAATTTGGAGGCAGCCACTTTCGGCTTCGCAAAAAGAACCTAACTTTCTTTTCATGTTTAATGGTTGGGCATCGCTGAAGGGCCTATTTCAAAAGGTCAAAGTCGAATATATCAGTAAGACTTCAATAGTAAATAATTGTTGTATTATTATTCTGCAAAACTTTGACCACGTGATTAGGACGATAATGTAATTAGATTAATAATATGAATTATGACACTATTCTATTGATTGCATAAGGTCCTGTAACGTTATTTTGACCTACAAATCAGAATTGTTTACTAATTACCCTAAATACGAGAACAAAGTCTGCTTTTATCATTTAATTTTTCTTATTTTTCTTTCGAACATTATCTACTAATTAATTAGTAAGGCTATAAAATGTAGTATTTAAAATTAAATTTAATAATATTTTGGTCTGCACCAAACAAAAGCAATGATGGCTGAATAATATATCAAGTCTTCCACGAAAAAAATCTGTTCAACTAATGAATGATCAAGGGTTCAAGATGTTGTTAGCGAAAACCGTCCAACTATAAAGTCAATTAAAACGTGCACTAATTTAGGTGACAAAGAATTATAGCAATACAATATATATATATATATATATCAAGAAATTATTTTTAAAATGTGTTTAGCTAATCATAAAGTAATTTTAGCAGCAATTTATAATTTTTATTATATATTTTTAATAGTCATAATTGAGAATATTTTAAAACTTAACTACATCACTGATATCGTCCGTAATTATTATAGTAGTGGATTGTTGACACTTTTTCATATATCATCCATATAGTTTGTCATATGATTTCCTTCAATTTCTAATATTTTTTAATTTCATTAAATTTTACCTCATTTTAAATTATAAATTAAATTAATAACAGTTTTATAATTTAAATTCAATAATTTCTTATTAAAAATAATAAATCTCGTATCGCTTCAATTATAAAATTAGATGATTTGACACGTTTATTAATCATGTGATTTCGATCAATATCTAATATGATATAATTTTACAATTGGAAAGTCTAAATTTAGTATAAAATTAGTAAAGTTTAAAAAAAAAAAAAATTGTGTGCAATATAGTAAAGTTTTTTAATAATATGTGAAAGATATACAAAATTTTGTTGTAGTTAGGTTCGCGTTATATTTTAAAATATTCTAATAATTTATGAATTAAGTAAATTAATTATCCAATCCAAACTAAAAACTCAACACTCTATTGACTATTGAAACCATAGAAAATCAAATCCCAACATTACAAGTAACTATAGTCTATTGATTGTCACCAATTACGAATCTCATACATACTATTCCCTGTCTCTTTGACGTTCATTAATTAATTAATTAATTAATCAGATGGGTGCGCGCAAATAGCTCACCCAACACAACCACTGGGAGAGCAATAGCCCAAAATGTTTTAAATTAAAGTAGGACAAGTGCGACTGTTTCTTGACCGACTTGCATACCCATTGATCACATGTCATGGTCAGCACGAGAAACTACCTGCCCCGGCTAAGGCCTATTTTCCCGCAATGCCTTTTCTTTCCGTTTGTAATTGAATGTCTTTTTCTGGGGTCATTGGATTTGTTTGTAGATAACAAATTGCAGGGTATGTATGATCTGATCCAATTCATACAATTGGCGCAATTTAATTCAATTCCATCAGGTTTTCATGTACAATTCGAATTATTCAATTCAATCGGCATTTTGTAGATTAGTGAATTAAATACGGAAATTTAAAATCTATATAACGTCAGTTCAAAATAATATTTTGCAAAAAAAAAATATGAATAAACTATATTACTTGATTCATAATAAAAATAAAATTAAAACTCAATTGTTAATTAAAATATATAAAGTAATTCATTATATTTTATAGATATATTAATTGCATAAAATTCTATTAATTAAATAAAAAAATCTAAAGTAAAAAATTTTAATTAAATCAAATTAAAATTTAAAATATTTTAAATTATATTTTGAAATTTATCTGAACGTAATCGAAATTAACAAAAAAAATGACAAATACTCTCGTTAAATGACAATTTTCTAGCTTCGTGATAACACTTCTTAAATTTAAAAGTTATGATAAATATTCCCTTATCAAATTAATTTTTTAGTATTTTTTTTCATAATCACTAATTTATTTTTAATTTTATAAAAATATAAAATTAAAAAATTAAATAAAATACATAAAATTATTATTAAAAAATTATGTAAAATACATAAAATTTAATTAATAAAATTTATAAATTATATTTTAATTTTTTTAGTTTTTATATTTTTAAAGATATAATAGTCATTATATTGTAAAAAAATAAAAAATATTAAAGAAGTTGATTTGACAAAAATATTTGTTATTATTTTTAAATTAATAAAAGTATTATTTATTCAAATTATAGATATTTGTCATTTTCGAACTCGCAATCAATTTTTAGTAAATAAATTATATTTTATTGTCGATTCTCTAAGTCTCTGGCTTGCTTATGACAGCTTCCCTGTTTATCTTCAAAATTTCGTCTCATATTTAAATACTCCAACCGAATCAGTAAGAACCACCGTAGATTGAGTTCTCTTATCCTTTCCTCGAAAATGAAAACAATAATTTAATAGATATTGGAAACGAAATTATCCATCTCAGCCTGATAGTTATCAATATTATAGATTTCACCACTAAAGTTTGATAAAGCTTACATATAACCCCCTAAATTTGTAACTTCAATTTGTAATATATTTAATCTTTATTATGTCCTTAAACTTTTGAGGAGGTATCTGTCAATTACCCTCAAAATTATTTAATATTCTCATTGCGTGCCAGCAAACGTTATTTAGTAACTAAGATATTATTTTCAATTATTATTATGTGATTCCTTGTTTGAGGAATCATGTAATAAAAAATTATTGACCATTGAAATTTGAAAATTAATTAATGAATATCTTTTTCTTATAATTAATGATTGATTGTTATGTAATGTAATGGTTGTAATTTCAATTTCAAGAGAATCTCATTGATGAATTGTTTAATTATCTTTCTTCTCTTGTGGTTTAATTGGAATTGCAAAAGTAAACTGATGAAGTAATTAAGTGAAACGGAGAACCGATTGATTATTTTATTGGGACAAACATAAATCCACTTGCTCACCACCAACTCATCATTTTAAATTTAGGGTTTATTTGCAATTATAATGTTTTTATTATATTTTAAAAGTAAAATTAAAAAAATATTAAATTACACCCATATATAATGATTAATGTTTAGATTGATATTAAAAATATATTTTATTTTTGTAAAACCTTTAATGTGACATAATAATATAAATTATCACATAAATTCATATTTTTTATCCTTATTAATTATGTTTTTTTAATATTTTTATTAAACAATATTATTAATTGTTGATGTCTAAAAAATTCTTAAAGAAAAGTGTCCCAAAAATTACACAAATTTGTCTTCTTGTTGTTGTGTTACCTTGATAATAAGTTTTGCCCTGGATTGGTAAATTCTTCATTTGCAGTATGCTCTGACTGTTTGAAAATACAAGAAAGATAATTAGAAGTAAACTGACTTTCAAGTGTATAAACTTTAATACTCAAGTGAGACAGGATCAAAAGAACAATATAGCACAGGGAGTAAGTTTTTGTGCAATAAGAAATACTAATGCGATAGAGTGGCAAGGCGATATATTGGATGTCTAATCTTATCTTCAGTGAAGAAGCTCTCAATTTATAAAGACTGGTGGCACTTTTCTCTATTTTATACATGTGTAAGTATCGGAGATTGATTTGACAATAGTTTCTTTATTGAACCAGAGGTTGATCACACTGCAATCACAGTCTAAAGATATAGACCGGCTTAATAATTGCCTATAAGTTATCTTGTGTAGTGTAAAACCTTAAATATGATGCGATATTTTGTAGTACTTTAATTTACAAGCCTTGCCTAATCTCATCTCTCCTTTTTTACGATAAAAAATACTAAGTCGAGGCAAGTCTTGAGTTGTAAGATAGCAATTTTGCGTTGGTCCTTTTGTTAGGTTGTAGTAAATAATAACTACAATTCTCGACTTAGTAGTTGACTCAAACTTAGTCGAATGGTCTTTGAATTTTGAGTTACTTAAAAAATCCACCTATGTATTATTGGTATTTAGCACCCTTTATAATTAGCACGCTTGTAATTATTTCAGAGCCTAGGGCAGGATGGTGGCTCTTTATCTTACCTCCAACATTAACCATGATACATAATAATTTATGTAAGTTCATGTCTAGCGCTACTCTAATATTTGATAAGTGCTTCCATTTCAAGCTAAATGAAGCTTACTTTCAAATGATCTTAAAAAGTAGTGTTAGATGAATTGTTATTCAAAATATTACAACTTTTTTATTATTAAAAAAAATTTAATAGAATTGTAATTATTATTATTATTATTGCCATATTATTATTTTTCAAACAACACTATAAAAGTATTTTAGTTGAACAAATTAATCATAAAATTAAAATAAATAAATTATGAATTATGGTGAAAGAAATTTTTTTTATTTTATCAACTCGAATTTTAAAAAATAATTAATTTTTTTTTTCACGTATTCACTAATAAAAGTGTATGATTGAGATTTATCTTCTATAATCTTAATACTGATTAATATTTATAAATTTAATTTTTATTTGCGAATAAATTATTTGGTATCGTAGTTTTTCTGTTATGTTTTAAAAATAAAATGACAAAAAAATTAATAAAATAACGAATTCGTGAAAATCATCCTCTAAAAAGATCATTAACAATAATAAATTGAGTGGAATTTTTTTTTTTCCATAAAAATCCATCAAATACTCTAACGTCATTTGAACAAATTTTTATTCTCGATTCTTGAAGTCTCCCGCTTGCTCTTGTCACATTCCCCGTTTATCTTCAAAATTTTGTCTCATTTTCACAAAACTGAATCTCTATGGACCATTCCTCAAAACACAAAAATATTAATAATATAACAATAATTATAGCTGATTTACAGCCGTCCACCCTAAAGTTTCAGAAAACTATACTTAGGTAGAACAAATTATAATACTTGCATAT
The DNA here is from genome assembly GCA_035221805.1 of Trichilia hirta. Taxonomy (NCBI): domain Eukaryota; kingdom Viridiplantae; phylum Streptophyta; class Magnoliopsida; order Sapindales; family Meliaceae; genus Trichilia; species Trichilia hirta. The sequence goes on along the minus strand of JAWDEX010000007.1, from coordinate 4,932,210 downwards.
AACCCCCTGAATTTGTAGATCTAATTTGCAATTTATTTAATTTTTACTCCGTTAAAGTATATTTTTCTTAAACTTTAGGGGAGGTATAGGTTAATTACCCTCAAAATTATTTGATATTCCCGTCGCTTGCTACCGAACGTTGAATCGCAGTCACACCTCCCTCCCATCGCTTCGCCTAACTGCGTGACGGACGTCATGGATTCGATCCTCGAAGAGTGTACCTAACTTCCGTGACCTCATTGAATCCACGTGGCATATAACAGCTCTTGGCTTTGGTTGCCAAAATCCCATGACGAATACGCGACAAAATGAGTAATTGCTCAGATGACGTCAGGAAATTTGATAATGGAATCCGTCAAAGAAGATTCATTGGGCCACATGGCATATGTCGGGCCCACAAACAATCATTTTTTACCCCGAGGATGTAAACTGCCACTAGGAGTCGGTTGACAGTGACCTGCAGTCTGCCATACGCCTGTATGCTCAAGCGTTGAGCAATATGAAATTGAAATAGCTTTATTTTCTCAAAATTTTCAATAAATCTATAATTTAAATAAATTATATATTTAATTTACTTTTAATATATTAATATAAACATTAAATTTCTTTATTTTCTAAATATAAAATCAATATTGATTTTTTAAGTTAAATTTATTGAATAAAAGCTATATTTTTTTAAAAAATAAAAGATTTAATAAAATTTACATGAATATAAGATTATTCAAACTTTTAAGAAAAAACCTTTTATATTCACTTAAAAATAATTAAATTAAAAAAAAAAAATTACAGTTCCTTGATCACAATATTTGTAGATGGTTCATTCTTTAACGTCCAAGGAGTTAGCACAATCTAACCTCGTCAGCGCGTTAATATACACGTGCCAACACGTGATGTCTCAATCATTTCACTCAAAGCCGCCGAAAGTTAGCAGTGTTAGGCTACAAGACGTCTCACAGCTTCAAACAACACGTAAATACCGGAAGTGCCAAACAGCGATATACACCCACGTGTCAGCAATAATTCCCTCGTACCGAACTTCACCGCTCCCGCGCATATTAGCATAGAGCCGTTAAAGCCAACATACCGGCAATAGCCAGTCACCCTCGAGCATTTCCATTTTAACCGAGCACTGGCAGCCATAGTAACCGCCTATACTCGGTCACCTCTAAGAAAAATCAAGGCGGTTTCCTGATCCACTCGGTATAAATTCGTTAGCAGGTTCTGTTTGATTCTTCGTTCGTCTCTTCAGAAACTTCTAAGCATTTCCCCGCTGTTTACTGTTTATTTACGGTTTAACTCCCGATTTATATGTTAGCTTCCGGTGACTGGAAACCTGAGAGCCTAAGCTCCTCTCTAGCTCTCGGTTTCCCGCGGGTCTTTTTCTTCCGTTACCGGCGTTTGAGGTAACCTTGCAACACCGAAATCAACCAGAGAAAAAAAGTTAAATACAAAATCAGAATTTTCCTTTCTCTTTTTCTTTTTCTTCACCAAAAGATTGTTCACATATGTGATGCCGAACTCGAAGAGTCACCGGAGAGTACAGGAGCTGAACCGGAGAGGAAAGTTGTCCGAGAAATCATCGTCGTTTCATGGGAGACTACCTGTCTCGACGTCGACTGAGAAGCAGCTAAGAAGACCGATGACGTTGCCTGATTTGCTTCAAGATCGAAGCCTCGTCAGTCTTTCGCCGGAGTCTCAGCCCAAGAAACTGACGAAGCTGTTGTTGAACGTTACGATTCAGGGAAGTGTCGGCGCCGTGCAGCTGTTAATGTCGCCGGAAACCACTGTTTCCGATCTTATTGCCTCTGCCGTTAGACAGTATGTTAAAGAATGTCGCCGACCTATCTTACCGACCACTAATCCCTCTGGCTTTGACCTCCATTATTCTCAGTTTTGTTTAGAAAGTAAGTAACGTAATCTTTCCCAATCGAAATCTTTTGGTCGTTGATTATTAAAAATAAAAATAACAGGACTCGTGTACGGTGTTGATTGATTGATTTTTTTTTTTTTTTTTCGGTTTGTTTAGGTTTTATTCGAGAGGAGAATCTGATGGATTTGGGATCGAGGAACTTCTTTCTCTGTTCTAGAAAATCTGTAACGGAGTGTGTGCGAGACGGAACGACGTCGTCTTCCACATGTTCGGAGGAGGCGGGAAAGTCTGGGAAGATTGGGATTCCTTGGCTGAAGTTCATGGATTTCTTGCTGTGATTCCCTGGCTGTTAATTCAGTCGCTATTTTATTTTCTATGTCCATATCTGATGAACGTGTAAGAAGTGTCGTAATTCTTCTAGCAGTTTATTATATTAGGCATTTGAAAATTAAGAATGCATGTATATTGTGAAGGAGATAGAGATTGTTTATCTCCCAATCAGTGGTTAAAATATTAGACTCTGGATAATTAGGATGTGAATTATGTACAGTTTTATTTTGGAATATTAAAATGGAATAGTTTCAGATAATATTCAAAAAATAGCGTTAAACAATAAATATTAAAAATACTATTTTATTATAAAATTATGTATAATATAAAAATGAACTACAAATGTCTTAATTTCGTCAATTATTCAATTAATAAAAATGTAAATTCTTTTTCAGAAATAAGAATTTAGTTAAATAATATATATATAAAATAAAATTAGGGTACAATTATTAATTTTAAAACTTAAAAATTTATCATCCAATAAATATATGTTAATTTAATTATTATTTTATTTTATTTACAATAACTTTTAAAATATAAAAAATAAAATTTTACTTCAGCTTTGTTACAATACAAATCGGCTAATTCTTTTGTTATGTCTCACAATTTTTCTATTGTAATTTTTAAATTTTTACATTTTAATTCATAAGTTGAGAAATGTAACGACGTAAGCGAAAATTAAACAAAAATTATATAACAGAGGTCATAACATTGTAAGAATGACTATGATACACATTCCGTCAATAATTGGAATATAATTATTATGAATAAACCGATAATAAATATCTAATGCTGCAAGATGACCCTATATGCTAATTTTGAATGCTGTGTTGGAATATTTTAGGGTTTGAATAGAAAAATATAAGTTTCAAATTAAAACATAATATTCTTCTAAATACTTTAAAATATTTTTAAAAAGGACGTGAATTTAAATAGCCAATAAAATGGGTTTTGTCTGAGCTCCAAGTCTCTTTTTATATATATTAAATGCCAACGATGAGTTGTGAAATTTTTGGGTTGACGCTCAAATTAACAACTTATATTTATTTAATTATCTTTTAATTAATCAAGAGTTGTAATTATTAAAAACAGTCATAATTTTATCACGAATTATAATTGTTAAGAGCAATTATAATTTTATAAACATTGCATTAGTTAAAAAAAATTATAATTTTAAAAATTTTAACTGTTATTTTTATTTATAAAAAAAGAACGTATTAAAATTTTTTTATAAAATAATTACAGTATTCTAATTAATTTTTAAATTTTAATTATTTTAATTTAAAAAAATTAATAATTAAATTATGATGAACAACTTTTATTATTCTTTAAATAAATAATTAAAAAAAATACTGTCTTAAAATATTATAATTCTACTACAAATTTCTGTCATTAATCTTACTCTTTGATTTTTATTAAACTGTGACTGACTGTAATTTCATAATGCTGTAGCATTCTCGGGCTGAGGTTACGTCACACAGAGAAAGACTTTGTTGGATCCATTCCAATAATAACGCTGAATCAATGAAAATAAATGACAAAAAAAAAAAAAAAAAAAATTAGGGTTTGTTTTTTATTTTTCATTTCAATTTCACAAAAGCTGAAATGACTTATTGCTACTACCCAACACTCTTTCCATCAAACGAATAGACTGCCATTAGTTTCAGAGGATGAAGAATTCATTTAATTGGTAGACTTCCAACTATTATCACCATCAGAATTGTGTGTTCTTATTTTTGTTTTTTATATTGATATGTCAATTTATTTTCTATCTTGAAGTTCAATGTATGGTGAACAAAAGACATTAATTCGCAACTTGGATGCAGAGCTTTCAGTCCCAAGTCCTTCTTCCTATTTGCTTTTGTTCCTAATTTAATGGATCGATAGAATAATAAATCAGATGGAGTTCCTTGACTCATAATGATTTCAGTATAATTGGGGCAGTAATTTTTCTAATTAATAAATGAATGTAGAAGAATATTCAAATTTATTAGAATTCAAATCTGTAGTCTCAAATTAAAATTTAATTTTTAATAAAAATATGAGCCGTGAGATAGGTTTAAACATATAAATATTTTTTTTTTTGTAAATTACTGTATATAAATTCAAGTGATATTATAATATTAATCAATAAAAATATAAAATTAATATAAAAAATGTGGACGGTGTGACAATTAATGTTGTCCTATTACCTCAATTTGTATGTAATAATTTAAAAATAAATTATACACATATTATTACTTGTGTTATTAATAATATTATCGACATCATTAACATTACATTATTTAGAATGAATACTTAGAATAAAAATTTTGGATGCGAAATATTATTCGATATATATTATATAAAATTTAAACGCCCGAAATAAATATGAAACTGCTTAATAGATTAAAAATAGTTTAAAATTAAGGTATTAAAATTTTAAGCTGATAATTATTATAAAATAAAATAATTAATTATCAAATATAAGCAAAAAAAAAAAAAAAAAGTAGCAGTAAAAATTTTAAATTTAATTAGAATGAATATATACTGCATTGAGACATGAACAAAATTTCTTATATTACCTTGAAAAAACAACTTTTGTCTTTTAAGGTAGTATTCCAATTGACAACCAAATTTAATAATTTTTAAAGAGGGGTTCAGGTTCATAATTTAATAATTTTTAATAAATTAATATTTATAAAAATTAACTTATTTTTATAGAAAACTGAAGTTAGGAACTAATTTTAAATGGAAAACTTAACAATTAAACAAATATTTTAACTTTATAAATGTGGATCAATTTTGCAATAATTAAATTTTGTAGGAATATTTTAAATAAAAATTTTATTTAGATTTTAATCTTTTTTTTAGCCATTAAAAAAATTCATCCTTAAATTAAATATAATAATTATATTTTGCAAGAATGTTCTAAATAAATATTTTATTTAAGTTTAGGTCCTTTGCTTAATGGCATTATAACCAAGCCTTTAAATAATCTATATGAAAGAATGAATGGTATAGCCTTTAGATTTCAAGGCTCCCACAGACATGAGATTTTTGTTCCACTTATTTAACATTTGTCAAAACTCTAATAAATTCATCATAGCTCTTTAATTGAAAGGATCCTATCCCCACTAATTTATAATTATTGTCATTATCCATATAAATAATTTTACAATTAAACTCTTCAAACTTAAAGAATCAGTCTTTATAAAGATATATGTGATAACTACAACAAGGATCTAAAGTGAAAAATAAACTAATTACAAAAAATTTAACTGATCATCTTCAAGCTTTATTACACGTATATCACAAATATCTTTGTCTTTCTTTTTCTTTCTTTTTTTTTTTTCTTTTATAATTTTGGATAATCATTTTTTTATATTTTCTTTTACGACAAAAGACCCGTTCATCTTTACTAGACTTTTGTCTTGAGCGTGATCTTTCTCTTCTCTCTTCTTTACAACATTGACTTTTTGTTATTGTTGAAAAGGCCGACTTGTCCCTATTCTCCTTCTTTAAAAGGTTATTTTTCTTTTTCATAAAGAAGAGTAATATAAAAGTGATCCATTTCATCTAAAAGTGAACTAATTAATTAATAACATAGCCTTATGATAATCTTTCAAAATTTTATTTAAATTCAATAAATTAACCTATTGAATGTATTAATATGACTGTTAATACTTGTACCTAATTTTATTTATAAACGAAATTATCTTTTCATCAAGTAGAGTTGATTTCATTTTTTTTTTTTTCATCTATTTATTTTCTGATGCCTTTCATGACTTGTTTGCAAATGTTTCTATTATGAATAGACAATTTTGCTCTTTTTAAAGACATAAGTGAATTGGCTAATAAATTTTATTTAATAGGTAGTAAACAATGACAAACTTTTAATTTTGATATTACTAGTTATGCTAAGTGGAAATGCAGAATTCTAAAAAACCAAATAATTAAATGAAATTCCCTCAAAGGAACAATTACAAATATCAATAATATTAGCTACTAAAATATAATAAATTACAAATTAATAAATGTTATAAAAGGAAAATACAAAATTGAATAAGATTTAGTATAAATATTTACCTTTTTAGATGTCGCAAAAAATTTACTACTTTTAATTTTGTAAATAGAACAAAATTTTTGGGCCACACTATAATTACTCAAGATATTAAGTTATATTATAAATACTCAAATATTTGAACTAAAATTAAAAATATCTTAAAATTTCTAATATTTTTATAAATATCTCAAAAAAACAAGGCAAAAAAGAAAATAGTTTAACTAAATGAGAAAAAACTTAAGTCTTCAATTAAAAAAATCAAGCAAAGGATGTGAAGTGTTTACGTTAATTTTTCTCAACATTAATTTTTCTCAACATCTCAAAGTCTTCTTTTATGTGCTTTTATGTGTGAGCTTTGCTTTCCGATGTGAGATTGGCTAACGAGCTAATTTTCAACAAAGATATCATCGCTAATAAGCTAATATTCAACATAAATATCATAATCTATATTTTTTTCCCTTATTTTTACTTGTAAAATTATTATAAAATTCTAATGATTTATTATTTAATTGTTAGTAAATTATAATTAAGCCCCAGCTAATTTTATTATTAACAATTAAATTTATTATAAACTTCTCTCCTTCACTAGATATGCAATCGTACGACTTATATTTAAAATTATTTTCATATTTTCTTGTGTTCGAATTATATCATAATTCTACTATTTTTAAATAATAAATTTGTTAAGCTATTGTTGTCACTCGATGTAATTTTTTTTTTTTTTTTTATAAAACACTTTCATTCATACTTACGGATAAGCTTTTGTTGTCACTTCTTGTGATTTGTTTATTTGATCATATCATAATTCTACTACTGTTAAATGAGATAATTTTATTTTAATCCTTGATAAGATATTGTGGTCAATATCATTTTATTCCCTTGACCCAAGTGTTGTTCATTTTAATTTTAAATTGGCATTTACTTATCCTAATTAGCTAATTTTAACCCTGAATTTAGACAACAATAAACATAATTTTGTACTCTTAACTATGAAAATAATCATGATTAAAGTGATTATAATAAGAAAAATGAACAAACCATTTAAGTTAACAAGATTTTTTAATGAGTGAGTTAGTGTAAATATTTTCATATCTAATAAAAATTATAGTATAAATTGTCAGAAAATTCTTTAATTTCTTAGTTGATAAAAACTTCCGTAAAATCCTAAATCACTCATGTTAAATCATTGAGATAGTGTAAAAGCGGAACATACCTAAATCTAAATCTTTAATATTGAATTAATTCTTGAATCACTTGGTTATAGATATTTCAAGTTTTAAATACCAGGGTATCTTAGAGAATTCTTAATCCTTTCTTTTGGTTTTATTTGATGATGGGATGTCAGAAAAGAAACCTTATTTATATTTTTACTTGGAGATCATAACCTTACATATATATATATATATAAAATCATATAATCAGAAAATTTATAGTTCTTATTTCTATTCAGTTTATCATAAAATAAAAATAAAATATTAATTTTTACACATTAAATGAATCCACAATTTTAAAATATATTAATCCCATGTTTTATTAATCTTATTGATTACTTTAATTGGGCTAATCTTTATGAAAATATATAATACGCAATTAATTACATATGTGACCTACATATATTGGATTAAAACCCAATAATCTCGCACTTTAGTCATATATTATACTTTATAATTGT
>JAWDEX010000007.1:4874443-4887249 GCA_035221805.1 Trichilia hirta | reverse complement strand
AGAGAGGAGAGGCGATGAATAATTTATTATTGTAGTGGGTTCATTGCTTATTAATCCACAAGCTTTAATCTTGGCCATTAGTTTAGTTGTGATATAATGCTCAGATCTTTATCTAAGCCATTAGCAATTTTTGGGTCTACATTAGAGGACCCCCCACCCCCACCCCCACCCACCCCTCTCCCCACCCCCTTCTCTCTATATATATCTTTTGTGAATGTGTTTAAATATATAATATACAGGATTTGTGGCATCGTAGTGGTTATGCTTATTTTATAGTGTTAATTGTTAGATCAATGCACTTTCAATATGGTTAAGTTTAATATATACAATTAAAATGTACCCAATTCCTTACAATTAATACAAATATGAATCGCAGTCAGTGAGAATTTATTAATTTTCAACAATCTAAAAATGGCTCAAGAATTTGTGTAAAATATGTGCTCAAATGTACTAGCAAATTTGTATGACTAGAAAACTTGAAAGTTGTTTTTTGCTTTCTTGGGAGTTAGGGGGAAGAGGACAGGCTTGGTCAGCTCTGGTCCTGTTGTTAAATCCTTGTAAATAGAGAATAAATTTGTCTGCCAGCTCTTCATATGAACACTACATGCTAAGCTAGGGGTACCTGCTATGAATGTGAAGAGAGAAGTAATTAAGAACTGCCTTTTGCGAAAATAAGAACAAATGTTAATGCTTCAAAAAAGTTTAATGCCACCTCCTAATGCTAAGCTTTGATAGGCATGGCAACAAAGTGGGTTAGAATGGCCTTGCACAGGTGCTGTCTCTTTCTCTTTGACTAGATGGCAAATAGTGACAAAACTACCCCATCTCTCTGTTCCACCTAAAACTCTTTGAACAGGCTCAACAATAAACTACAAACACTTTGCAAGACTATAAATATTTGAGATAGGAGATTGGATAGAGATCTGCAGTAGGAGGTGGTGGCTAGTGTGGAGATCTAGATATAGTAAAAGCGCTTATGAATGAAGAGTAGTCTGCTGCACTAGTTAGATCAGTGGCTTACAAATTAAGAGTAAAGGGAGAGAGGACACGGTCTGTGAGTTGCACACTTGCACTCAGCTTCAATTTCTTTTCGTTTTCATGTTTAACTTGGATGATGTCCCCTTCAATAAACATTTATACCATCTAATTAGTATTAAAATTCGAGTTATACAGTTCTGGTTATATTTAACTGCAGTGAGTTTGAGGAACTAGAAGCTGTTCCAACTATGGTAGTTGTGTATAGTCTGTTGGAGCCACCATCATCGGCTACCTCTAATGCTGCTGATGTCCCTGAAGATCCTGCTTTGTGAACTTCTTCAGTGTATGTTCTATTTTAAATGTCTGATGATCGGGCTCTATTATGGGGAATTTTGTTTTAAGTTCCTCTGAATTGAAAAGTAATTCCAGATGTCATTAATTAGGGCAGTTCCTTGTTAGAACTTTAAGATTTCATTGATTTGTAATTAAGGATTATTAGAGATTATGTCGTTTATCTGTGGCCAAAATCTGGGCATCCTGTATGTTTTGAAGAGGAACTGCTGGAAATTTTTTATTCTACAGTTGTTTATTGGTTGGGTTACAAATGTAGGCAACATTATCATGAAATTGCTTTTAGCCATATGCATATCTTAGCCCTGAATTCATTATTTTAGTTATCCCTTTTGCATGTGAGGTTCAACTTCATGATGTCTGTGTATGACCAAATCTGTCTTTATCATTGCAGTCAGCTATCAGTATGGGGACTGCTTCAAATGCATCAATTACTGCACAACCTTACCGGTCTACTGTAACAATTTCTCCACTTTCTCATCCTGCCAGTGTTGCTTCTCCTGTTGTGCCAACCTTGCAGATACCATCCCCTCCTTTAGCAGCATCTACTCCTTTAATGCCACCCCGCTGAATCCATTAACAGGACCACTAATCTTGTGAAGCCTTCTTCATTCTTTGTTCTTCCTCCTTCTACCACTGCACAGATGATGCCACCTGTCTCTTCATCTATGCCAACAGCTCCACCACTTAATCCTCCCTTGAGTTTATAATGCCCTTACGGTGCCCCATTGTTTCAACCTTTTCTGCCGCTGACTCCATTACTATCTCTTATTTCTGCCCTTCTTTCAAACTATGGAGCAGTTATCACAAAGAGAAAGTCCGAGATGCTCTTTTGGTCCTTGTTCAGGTTTGTATTTCATGTTATGTAAAATTTTTGAAACTGAATTTACGTCTTTGACAAATTTATGCTACAATTAGAGAACTATATCTTGCAATTTACGTTATCTTTAACTACATCTTGAGTAAGTTCACTTTAAAATAATGACTGTTTGACTGATTAGAAGCTAATAGAGTTATATTTGTGGAGAAATGCTATTTGGATGTCTTATGCTAAAACATATCAAGGCTTTTAGACATATATTAGTCAAATATACATACATGGTGTACGAAACGAAATGTCTTTTCAAGTTTTATAATCTCAATAATTACAATTTTCCGGAGGAAGGTCATTCCTTATTTTTCAAACATGGGTTTGCTAAGTTGGATTGAGGATTTCGTGGTCATCCATAAAGAGGAAGATAATTAAAAAAAAGACCCCTACCTCAAAAAATCTGGACATTGATTTGTCAATAATTTGGTATGTTGACCTTAATTAAGATTGTATCAGCACATTCGAAAGTGCTGAACCTGTATTTCATTTTAGTTGGTCAGTTTATAATTTAGCCATATAAGTAATTTCATTGGTATTGAACAACATTATACTTTTATTGAACCCCTTTACTGGTATTTTGATGAATGCTTTAGAAGAGAACGCCCCTGTAATATTTGGTGACTATTTATTAGCTCATTTAAATGAACAAGGCAAATAATATTACAATTACAAAGAGAATGAACCGGTCATGATTTTTTTAGAGTTGGAAATAAACTCAGAGTTCCCAACGTGAGAATCTTGATAAAGTCATGATAGACTCGTAACTTACGATGGGGGGTAAATTTTGGGTGCCAATTTTAAATATGGCCTACATGTTCGTTTAATTGTCTTTCCAGCTAAATATATCAATTTGGACAGGAATGGTACGATACTTGTTTAGTCAAATGCATTGATATATTTTAAAATTCTATTCAGTGCCTCAGGCATTTGCGCAAATGTGCCAGGCGCTAGATAGTTTCTGTTGAGCACCTCAATTGTTTGTGCAAAGCAAACGTCAGAGGTTTTCTGAGATGCTACACAAAAGACAGAAATTGTCAAGCGCCTCTAGCTATTGCCTTAGGCTCTACAGTTGCATTTTATCAAGATCTTGTGGGCAGTTGCGCTCAATACATAAAATAAGAAATTTTTTTTTGAGACCCTACATACTTGATCGTGGCTATGAAGTTGTCTATGATCACTTGTGTATTTGGGGGTTGCAAATTCAATTGTTTTTTGTTCTCAGTTGATATCTTGGAACTGCTGACTTGTAATTATTTTGTATTATTTCAGTTAATTATTTTGCCTGTACTGCTTACCAGCTTTTATATGCAATAGGACAATCAGCTCATAGACATGGTTGACCAGTTGAAAGTGATACTGTTATGTAGGTAGCTAGATTTTGTCTTATTTTGTAGCTTCCTTCGAGTGTGCAAGACCCAGTTTCAGTTTGTATAGCATTTCAAAGTAGATGTTTTCGATGGGAAGCTTATTGGTACATAATCATTCTTGTTTTTGTTTGTTATGAATGGTAGAAACATATAACGTTTTTCAATTATCATTTTTGGGTTTGGGGTTATGATAATATGTTTTGCTTGTGCTTAGGTTGATGAACTGCTGTTGCCTCAAAATCCACAGAAAATTTACTGATATATACACCAGAAAGGGAAGGTTAGGGTATTGTGTACTTTTTAATATAAATTTGATAGATTTCATTTTGGTTGAAATTTCAATAAAATGTTTGTTTTCCCATTTTTAACCTTTGAATATAAAGGTTTTAAGTTTGTGTATATGAAATGAATTGCCAATATCTCAAAACTAGCTTTTTGAGACAAGTCTTTCCAAGTGTTCGATTGGGGGAAGCTGGGAGCGAGCAGTTCGGTTTAGGTGGATTAGGACTTAAAATAAGGGTGATAATATTTTCTCCTATATTTATTATTAATTTTCATAAAAATTTAAAAATTATAATAATTTATAAATTAATTTATGTAATATTAGAAATAACTATATTAAAAATAAAAATATTTTTTGTATTTTTTTAAACAAAGTTATATATTGATGATTGTTTATGTCCAATATTTTATTTTATTAAAATATTTATTAATAAATTTTTTCATCATAAAACATAAAAATAATATAAATTTTATTTTTTACAAATATAAGATAGCGGTTTATTTTTTCTTTATTTTTTATAATTACTTCACCTATTTAATAATTAAAATTTTATTCTTTATAAAATAATTAATAATAAATAAAAATTAGTTAAATTATCATTATATTATTAAAACAATTACATTACAAATATTTTTATGAGTTTTAAATATATATGACACTAATATTAAGGTAGAGAATTTTAGTCAATTAAACATGAAACATCGTAAACCTATCAAAAGTGAAGAAAAATAGTAATATAATTATAAATATAATTAAATAGTATATTTTATTAAAATATAATTCTATTGTTATTAATAAACAACCTCCTCCGTCTTTGAAAATTTTGATGTTTTGTGCTGCTTAATATAACTAACTTTTTCTAAGTCAACTAAAAAATTCTTTGATAATTGCTAGATTATATTTAATATTGTATCTTAACTAACTTAGTGAAAATTTTAAAAAATTCATTTTTACAATTCATTTTAACCATAATTGAGATACTCTTTATTACACTTGCATAATGTTTTAGACATTTCATTGCTTATGGTTAATTTCTTTTATGAAAAAAAATTAAAATATGAAGTCATTGTAAATATTTAAATAATTTATTTTAAAAATATAATAAAATTTTATGTTTGGTTATATAAAGTATTTTTAATCTATTTTGTTAAATATATTTAATTTAATAAATACAATTACAATGATATCACTTAAATGGATGAGCACAACAAACTTTTTTACTTAATTTAATGAATTAATACATATTTAATTTATCATATTAATAAAATATCAGAAATTTTTTGTTGATTGAATTAAAAATACACTTTTTAAATTAATAAATTATTAATAAAATTTATATGATCTCAAATTTATTAATTTACAGAAATTATAGTAAATTAGAAGTAGGGATGGGCATATAATTGGTTAATTTAAAAGTCATGGGTTTGGGCTAAATTATTTAAATTACAGAGATTTTGAATTGAATTAATTTCAAATCACTAATTCAGTAAGTCAAATCACTTGAAGTTATTAAAAAATGAGGATGTTATTAGTTAATTAAATTATTATTACATCAAGAATAATAATTTCTAACAATAATATCTAAATTTGAAATTTTTTTGCTGGTTGCTTTAATATGTGTTTATAAAATTTAATTTATTACATTTATTATTTTATACGTATATGTTAATTTTACTTTTATCACAAATGATTAGAAGATATACTAAAAATATATATATATATATATATATATATATTTTTTTTCTATTTCACATCTAAAACTCAAACCACAATTCAATATATAAATGACGATTCGAGTTGAATGGATTTGTATTATATTATCGATTAAATTCAATTATTTTAAACATAATTTATAATATATGAATTAAATTAAAATTTTATCTTAGATTAATCCAAACAAAAAATGTCTATCCCTAATAAAAAATGTCGACGATCTATTCTACTTAAATCGATTTGCGTTTGTTTCTTAAGTCAATCCGCTGTAGATTGGAAAAAAATTTGCAAACCTAATTTTTCCATGGAGCTTTAAAAAATAAATAAACAAATTTTTTAGTGGCATGTTAATCGGATCTCGGCATCTGTACATGTGTCTAATGTGGTACAAAAAAGGATCGATATTAATATTCGAATTATAAAAGTGGATGTACTCTTATAACCGATCAATTAATGAGCTAATTTTTAGTGACAAGTAGCTGTTGTGGCGTTAAATTCTAGAAATTCCAGCAAAGCCATTAATTATTTTCGTTATGTTATCATCACAGGTAACCTAATGGAGCATGCACATTAATGGTTCTATAAGATTTACAATTTTAATAGGATTTTTTTTTTTTTATTTTTGTATAAAATTTATATAAAGGGTAGATTTAATTTGTACTTAATTTTATGATAAATTAATAAAATTATTTCCTATTATTAATATATTACTAGAGTCAAGTTATGTGTAGGTAATCAGACACGTTGACTATTTGAGCACATAATTAGTAAATTTTAAAATAATATTTATAATATATTAAATAAATGTATAAATAATGTGATATATCCGTTCTACTTAAGACTTTCTAATTTTTTATAAGAGTTGATTGTGAGTCTCTCTTTGGAACATAGTTACAACTTTTATAATAAATCAGCCTGAAATTGTCGTTGTAGTTTGTTTTCTCATATGCATTTCTTTTTTTAAGTAAATTTGACTCCAAAGTCCTATGAATTAAGTTGGTGGGATTTTATTTTTCACAAATATATTTCATTGCATTGAAAGTAAAGTGAATGAAATCAATGTGAACCCCAACAAACAACAAGAAATGAATGCATAATATCTTAATGATTTAATGAATTCTAAACCTAAACTTTCGGCTTAATTTAATGGGATTTTATTTTTCTTGTTTTTGGAAGAAAGGAATGAAAATCAAAAAGGAAGTTTCTTTGCCCAAAATGGTATTACAAGATACTAGTGATTAGTTCATCTATCGATTTCCATTCATTAATGATGAATCCGAATTCTCATGACCCAAATTGTAATATATTTCTTTTTTTTATATCTGCATCAAGAAAAATATTTTTGTTTTATTTTCATAAGAATAAAGATTGTGGGAGAAATAATTCCTTTTTCATTTTCATTCTATTCTTATTAAAAATTTTATTAAATTTATAGATGATTATAATTGCTTAAAATTTCAATAGAATTAGTTTGCTCTTGCAAATCTAATGATGCAGGCTTGTGTAAAAGTAATAGAAGATTCAAGTTAGGAGCCCATAGTGATTACATAACCTATTAATTTGAGCAATAGAAGATTAATTCCTACTAATTCAAACTTTAAAAGTAGGTGTTCCTTGAAGTTTAGACAAGTTGATTGGAAGCAAAACTGTGAGACACAGACAGATTACTGGTTCAGTTGTGGAAAAAATGAAAAGAAAAGCCAATAATGAACAAAAAAATTATTAAAAAGAAGAATTTAAATTTTGCCATAAAGGATGAAGTTGCTTATTTTTCAATGGAAAAGATTATTGTTTTTCTGTCTTGGACCAAAGCAAAGAAACGTAAAAGAATATTAACAGTTTTTAGGAGAGAAGAAGTGATAAAAGATACATGAGAGACAAAATGTTGCCAACTTATTCAACACCTAGGGAGAGAGCTCAAGGCTCACAGTGAAGAAAGTCGGGCAAGCTACTCACTGAGTGAGCAACGTAAGTCAAAGCATGCAAGGTATGTACGGCGAGCTGCCTTTCACCGACCCCTCAAGCCTTAAGGACGGTGAAGGTGAGAGCATCTTTTAGCTGTGAAATGTTGTTAGGCTTCTAGTTCTTTTTTTCAACTGTGTTCAATGTTCGTTTAGCAAAATTTTCCAAGTCTCACCTTAGTTTGAAATTCTAATTTGATAATTTTTAAATAGAAATTCATAAGAATTTAACTTAGATTACTTTCAAAAAAATAATTTCAAAGGAAACATAAGTTAATTTCCTGTATTTTTAAATGTTCCAGACATTCAAATTTGATAATACATATATATAATTAATATTATTGTGAATCAAGAACGATCAATATTATTGTGTTATGTTAATATATATACAAAAGAAGTTATTGTTATTATTATTATTATGATTAATATTATTTTTATTATCCAAATAAATTATTAATAGCTTACTTTGTTTCATGGAAATTAATTCTTTTTCTTTTGAGACTGGACCACCCTCGAGCTATACATGAGAATTCACTTCTAAGGAGATTGTTGGTTGATTAAGTTGACATTTTACAGAAGAAGTCAACAAACAAACATTTCTAACACCAATTTTAAAGAGATTTGTTTAAAATTTATATTTTTCATAAAATAAAAGGAACTGGAATAAAATGAATAGTGGAAAAATAAAAAATTTTTAAAACTAAATAAAAGTTGTTCTACTATCGGATGGAAGTCTAGATTGCAGTCGTATGTATAAAAAGGGTTGGAAATCCCATGCCCAATGGTGCGAGCCAGGCATCCTAGTTGAGTGCCTGACTACTATCAACTCTATTATGAGTTGGTTGCCACCTCTTTGATAATTTAGAAATCTTAAAACAATAATGATATATTAAGACATGTTATATTGTTCTTCACTGGCTGTTTTTATTTATTTATTTATTTTTAAAAATATAAATACTTGTTCGGTTATTTTTAAAAATTGTTTCAAAGTTATGTATGATTCTTTTTATTTAAGTGTCTGAAAAGAAATCTAAAACACTCAAAGAGCTTGAGAACAACCCATAAAAATTTTAAAGAAACCTAAGAAACCAGAAAGGCCAAAAGTACCTGAGATAAAACACAACAATGCTACCATCTCGTACCTACTTATTTATCGAGTTTTGACAAGATATCATCAGTAACATCAAGTTTATTCTCAGCTTGCAACGTCATGGCCATGGCTTCCATTCTTGATTATCAAACCAAAATCACCATCTTGATTATCAAATCCCTGAACGTCCTTCAATAGGATGTCATCGATTATTAAGGCTAAGAAAATCCTTCTTAACTGTAATTCTAGCTATAAGAATAAGAAAAATCTTCTTAATATTAAGGCTGAGGAAAAACTTCTTAGTTATAAGCCTAAGAAAAACCTTCTCATTTTGTAAGAGTCTTGCTTCTATTTTGAATATTAAATTTGCCAATATGAACACAAAAAACAATCATATGGCGAAAATTGTCCCTGAACTTGCAGCTAACAAACCAACGTAAGTAACAATCGTAGCGGACGAAATAGTTTTGAACCAATGTCTACTTAGCATATGCAGGCATTAAGGATGGCTAAATCCCCCACAGATTTAGAGTTCCACAATGAGTTGCCCTAAGCGAAAATAGCTAAAATTAATTTATGGGAATAAGGCAAAAAATACGGAGAAATTGATTCCTAATTCCTTAAAGGGGTGGAGTTGGTTTATTACTTCCCACTCCACCAATCCCATACCTCCTTTTATATATATAATAACAAGTACAACTAAAATATTTTATAATTAATAATTAATAATATTAACTTTTATAAAAAAATTATTGTTTCATAATTCGTTAAAAACTTTGATGTATATTGAAGATATGAGCAGAAATCAATGGTGTAAAAATTATATATTACACATTGAATTAAATTTTTATTAAAATTTATTTTATTCTACTGTAGTTAACTAGATTTTATATGAATCTAGTTCTTTCATAAGTTTAAGTTATAGTTCGCGTTTTTTAACGAATTGGATGTCAGACTTATTTTAAATATACAAATAAGGTAAATTTAAAATATCATGATATATCTTAATAATTTAAAATTATTCATAAAATATTATATTAATTATATTAATTCATTAAATTTATTATTTAAAATTATAGGAATAAAGGTTTTCTAAAAGGGGGAACCGAAAAAAATAAATAAATAATAATAACACCAATGTAGTTACATGACAATGGAAAATTAATTATTGAAAGACAGTGATATTTCATTGTTACATTTAATATTGTTAAAGATATTATTTTGATGTTTTAGTAATAATTTTTTTATTTATTGATATTTCAATAATATTTTTATTTAAATTAATTAAATATTAATTTTTATATTATAAAAAATTAGTAAATTAATAAAAAATAAATAAATAAATAAAGATAGGAACCATTTCTTTCACGGGTACGTTTAATTCTCACACCTTGTTAAATTTATTGGGGAGTGAGGTGGGGAGAGACTCAAATAAAGAGTGGATTCTAAATTTATTGGGGAATAAGGTGCGGAATGAAGATCAAATAAAAAATGGAGTGGGGAATGGGTAGGTCGCCCCAGCCCCAGCCTTACCGTGCCCAATTGCCGTCACTGGTAGGCATCTTAGTCGATGCTTTTAACACATTCTTTAAAAATTGTCTTTAATTGATGGCTTTTAAAGATCCATCTTTCTCTGTTGCCGAGTTCATTTTCATTTGTCCTTCACTATTCACAATTGCACATATTGTCGTACACAATCGAGTTTTAATCCAATGCTTTAATGATTCAGTTTCCACCCGGTTAAACTAAGAGGATAAAAGCCTGAGAATGCAAATGATAAACTTAGACTATTTTAGGGACATGGATGATAAAATCTAAAGAGTTAGGTAACATACTACATGATCTAAGGATGTAGATGTAATTAAGCATATGTTTTTGCAATGATTCGACGGTGGAAACCTGTTCATGGTTGTTGTATCAACTAGTATTTACGAGGGTGAGTTGATTAGTGATGGTGGTATAGTGCCTCGTGCTGCGAGTATCAATCAATTATTCCGAAGACTAAAAAGGCAAGGGCGTCGTTGAAGAGGATAATCGGAGGCACGTGCATGGTATTGGAGGCCGTTGGAAGATTGGCAGAAACATTTTGGTTGGTGGAAACTCGCGACAAATTCAACAGACATTAGAATTGAGAGATAGTGAAGAGGATAAACCGAGCCGAGATGGTTTTCCCAAGGGCAAACAACTGATCGCATCGAGAAACTAACTCTACGATTAAGTTGACCCCAAAGTTCTAGTCTTAGATCTGTCGGGAGTATTCCAAATTGACTCGAATGTGCCGTAATTCCCTCGGAGTAAGTGATTGAGCCTTGATGACCCTCATTGTTACTTACTAGAGATTTGAGTTTCAAACACGCTAGAACTTACGTAATACTCTTATAAAGTTGGATAAGCACGTCATATCTTTCTTCTTTTGGCACTCTGTTCCACCTCCAATCACTTACATGAATATTCATCCCCGAGATGGATACTTATCTTCTAGCCGTAAGGAAGTGGCAAGGTCGCCTTCCTAAACAGTACAGAGAACGACGCCTCAGAAAGGTGGTAAAACTGCCTTCTCATGCGACTCAAGGAATTGCCGTTTGAAGAGGTAGCAAGATTGCCTTTAGGAAGACGGCAAGATGTACGAGATCGCTTTCTCACACGAATTCGTAGGAGCCACATGCACAGGTGGGGAGGTCGTCTTCTCATACACCCTAAGATTGTTGATTTGTGCCGACGGCGAGATGGTAGCCGCGTGTTCGTTTCCACTAATGACTGAAGAGCCACATGTCAACATATCGACACAAATAATATGGTTTTGACTAGTCACCGCTAATATGTCTACATGTGTCATTGCAAAATACGCGTATATGTGTGCGTAACATATATATATATATATATATATGTTACACACTTATTTTACTAACATAGTGTCTTTAAGACACTTATTAAAATTTTTATATTTATTATTTATATAATAATTTTTTTATTTAATATAATAATTAATAATAAATTTTAATGTATTAAAAAATATAATTTATCAAATATAAAAAAATTTATTAAATGCCTTAAGAGGACTCAGTTAACAAAACTTGTATATATTCAATCAACTAATGTAATTCTTTTACTCTTACCTATATACACGCACATGCTTACATACAGCAACATTTCAATTATTTTACTAAGGAATTTTCTTTCTTTTAGCATGATAATAGTTGAACCCAAGTATTGGATGTATGCGTATTTTTTAGTTGAGGTACATTAATTACCGAATATAATCACGGCAAAAGTATTATTCATTCTATAACCCCCTTCCATTCTTAACTCCTTGTCCGAATTTTCGATCAAATCAATAACTACCTCGATCATCAAGCTTTGGAAGCTGCTTCTCTAAACTGAAGATGTCATACTGGTAGTAAGGTAGTTCTTTGTGGGGAGAATCTAAAGCCTAGTTTTCTCCCATTCTTGATTTCCTGAACTAACCTTTTTCCTGATTAACTTGGCCAAGGACTGCTGGAGGCCCAGGAGAGAATACTCATCTTCAATCATGATATGCATAGAGATGGCATGGATAATAAATCTCATCTTCCCCGCTATACCAGGTAGGTAGATAGCTGACTATGAGGAAGAAATGTCTATAAAGTAAAGCAAAGGGTCCCTTAGTTTAATTCCCTTGGAATTCTACCCTTCTTTTTTTCAAAAAAAAATCTTCGAATACCTAGAAGAAATAGTCATAGCCAATTGAATCTTCAACTACACCTCTGAAAAAATTTAATACAATGTTGGAGGACCAAAATCCTGTCAATTTTTTCATATCACTCAACTAACTTGTTAAATGCCACCTCAAATATTTGTCTCATGTTAGTAAAGTTTCCTTCCTTTCGTGCTTATTACCATTGGCATGGACTTTTTGACTGGTAGATTCTGAAAAAAAAAAAAAAAAAAAAAAAAGAAAAAAAAAATAAATAAACCATAACACTAAAAAAGAAAAATAAAGAAACAAAGTTTCAAGTGGTCAGAGGTGTACTTTTTCAATATATATAAACAGTTAAGCTAGATATGTACTTATTAAGATAAAAATTTGGATAAAAAAGAATATAAATTTATTAAAAAATTGATTCAAACAATTACATTTAAATAGTGTTAGGGATAAAAAAGTTAATTTAAGAAATAAAATTTTAGTGATAGGGATACAAACTCTATTCATAAA
>JAWDEX010000007.1:4833845-4845031 GCA_035221805.1 Trichilia hirta | reverse complement strand
ATGCAAAGTCAAGATTATACCACTTGTCATATTTTCATTTGTTAGAATAAAATACTTAACTTATAACCACTTATACCATACATAAGCGTAGGTTAATCAATTAAATTATCATAACTTAATATATCTAAGTATTACATAATCTAATTAGAAAAAAAATCAAGGCAACTTATAATAAGATTTAATAGGTTTATCATAAACTCAATAGTAGACAAAATTATTAAATTAACCTCCTTAATTTGTTTCATTTAATTAATCTTCAATAAGATTAATTAACTATGTCCATAGACTAATATTGATACTTAAACATGCAATACAGCCCCAGGATTATAATAAAGTACAAAGCTCTAATTTAATGAACCTTTCTATCATCAATTACGGTATAATTTAATTCTTATGTCATACAATACTCTAATCAAATCAAAGGTATGCTATTATTATCAAATCATTTTAGATTTGATACTGTGTATAATAAATAATACATAACGGCTCAATTGTGTATTATCATTAAGAATACACTTCTCAATCAAACACAATAGATTATAAGAAGACTTTTACTCTTGTTGCTAAAATGACTATTATTCATACTCTAATTGCTGTTACTTCTATTCATCAATGGACTATTTCTCAAATAGATGTTAAAAATGCTTTCTTAAATGGTGATCTTCAGGAAGAAGTATATATGAATCTTTTGCTTGGTGTTTCTTATAATCCTAATTTTGTGGGTAGGCTTAAGAAAGAACTATATGGTCTCGAGCAAGCTCGTCAAGCCTAATTTGAGAAGTTTTTTATTGTTATTATCTCTCTTGATTTTTGTTAAAGAAACTATAACTCTGTTCTCTTTATTAAGTTTAGCTCTATTGGTCGTATTATTTTCTTTTTATATGTTGATGGCATGATTATTATTGGTGATAATGTTCATGGGATTTCACTGTTAAAGTTAGAATTATCACGTTGTTTTTCTATAAAGGATTTGGGTCTCTTACGCTACTTTTTAGATATTGAGATTGCCTTCTCTCTGAAGGATTATCTTTTTTCTCCATCTAAGTATATAACTAATATTCTTAAGAGGGCTCAGCTTACTGATACTCAAACAATTGATACTCCTCTAAAACTTAATGTTTGTTTGTGCTCTTTGGATAATATACCTTTGACAGATCCTAAATTATACTACATTATTATTGGCAGTTTGGTATATCTTACTATTACTCATCCAGACATTGCTCATGCTATTCATATTGTTAGTCAGTTTATTGCTTCTCCTATTATTGCTCATTGGGCTACTGTTCTTTACATCCTACGATATCTTTGGAGTACTCATTTTGAGAGTCTTTTATTCTCTAAAACATCTTCTTTAAAGTCGAGTGCATATTCTGATGCTAATTAGGGCAATGGTTTTGTTAATCATAAGTCTTATTACTAGTTTTTGCATTTTTTTAGACAACTCTCTCGTCTCTTGGAAGAACAAAAAATAAATAATTGTTTTTTGATCTTCTATTGAAGTTGAACGTCGTATCATAGCATTTACTACCATTAAGATTGTATGGCTATGTTGGTTACTAGCTGATATGAGCATTTTTCTCTCTTGTTCCACTCCTATGTATTGTGATAATAAGAGTGCCATTCAAATTGCCCACAAATCAATGTTTTATGAGCGGACCAAGCATATTAAGATTGATAGTCATCTTGCTCAACATCACCTTCACCGTGGAACTATTAATTTATCCTTTATCCCTTCTTTCTTGCATATTGCTGATATGTTTACCAAGTCTTATCTTACTATTCATTTTTATTTTTTAGTTGGCAAACTCTCATTGCTCTTTATTGCATCGTGAGTTTCAGGGGGATATTAGCCATATATTAGTTTTTCTATATTATTGTTATTTTATTATATTAGTAGAATAGTTTTTTTATTTTTGTAAATTATTTTATATAAACAATTATAAAAGGTGTTTTTTTATTATGTTTTTGGCTTATTATTAATAAAATTTTAATTTTTTCCTTTTTCTTTAAATGGTTCTTCATTTTTATCAAAAATCACATATTTTATTTTATTTTTATGATAAGTTAAAATAAAATAAAATACTGATAATATAAGTTGAGATTTTTAATCCAAACCAATGGTATTTTCAATCCTATCTCATCCCTGACAGGAGTAAGAATTTGTTACTGTAAGACAAAGGGTTTAGACGTGAAAAACTAACAACTTCAATCTATTACGTCGTAATTCTTCTAATTAATTTTCTCGATAATCTAATTTTGTTGATTAATTTTCATCAATTAAGTCCCTTAATACCAATAATCCAAAAATCCACCAATAATTTCTCCCAAAATTAGATGAAAACGATTTGTTCTCTCTTTGTGTAGTGCATTCATTCATAATACAATTAAAAGTCAATAAATGTAACAACTACGTAATCACTGAGCAGACATTAATTATTACTGGGATACAAGGCACCGGACAAAGTTCTCTTTCATTAGTTTCAATATAATTATATAAAAGAAAATAAAAATACAATTACTTGTATTATAAAAATTTTCAAACTTAATAGTACATTTATAGAATAATGGTCGAATTTGGATCATCATTAGGATAACAAAAATTTTAAAAACAAGGCCCAAAGAAGCCCAAATAATGTCCAATTATACTAAATTTGAACATAAATCGGCGGAACCCAAGGGCTAGGACTTGAACACGACTACCTATAATTCTAATAATGTTCAAGCAAACCCCGGCCATGCTACAATGCTGCTACGGTACCAATTTTTTTTTTTATACAATAAAACACACCAGCCTGCTGAGCTGCTACTATATCACAGGCAAGTGCACCTTTTAAATTTTGTTATAAGTTAAAAGTTAAAATGTATAATAAATAATTTAATAAATATTATCTATATTACCACTTCAAAATCTCATAATTTTATACTTATAATTTTAATTATTTTTACTAATTGAAAATCTATTATTTTATATAAGCTACATTCGAATCGGTCACAAGAGTCAGACATTCACAGCAAAGAATACAATAAAAGATTTAATAGTATGAACGATACACTAAACACACCATTAGCTCTGTCCAGCAATCACATTCAATTATTTGATAAACAAAGCACATGATTCAGAAGAATAGTTGTCATTGTATTTGAAAAACTTTTGACTGTATATGTAACACATTTCAAAGACCAAAATTGATAATAAATCAAACGGTTAACATCCTCCAATCAAGAAACATTTTTTAAAGTCAATACTTTGACTAGCAAACAGAATTTCAAGCATTTTATTATGATTGTTCTAATAACATGTTGAATCATGATAAACTTTTTAACATATCTTAATTAAATGATTAAGATAAGAGTATTAGTTACACAACACTAAAATTCATCAAACCTAACAAATTTAGATTCAATTCATGTGATGTGAGTGTATTATGTATGATACTCTAAATATGCGATGGATATATAATTTAATAAATACGTATACAAACTTAAATTAATTAATTAATTAATTTTTTTAATTTTTTTATCATCATTTTAATAATAATGTTTTAATTATAATTATTTTAAAAGTATAATAGATTATATTATTTTTATTTTTATTTAAATTTAAAAATTAAGATTTTTATAAATATTTTTAAAATTAATAAAACTAAACTAATAAAAACTATTTTTATTATTTAACCTAAAGTATAAAAGATAATCTATAATTACCCTTAAGTATTTATTAATTACGTAATATATTTTTAAAAAACTTTAAAATATTTATCATATAATTTAATTATCTAATTAATGATTATTATATTATTTGACATATTAATATTAAAATACAAATTTAAAATATTTAGCATCATTCATCTGTAATTAGCAATAAGAACAAGCCATACTCGTCCACTAACAAAATAAAAATAAAAATTGATGCATGGAATAATCTTTACAAAGATTTTAGATGGTGGTCCGTGAAGATGAACATGCAAAATCATTTCCAAAAAATAGTTTTGGATGATCATGATTCGTATCATGATGGAAGTCCATCATGGGATTAGGAATGACTGACTGCACATCACATACAATCAACAAAAGACAGCACATCACATACAATCAACAAAAGACAAAAGGGAGCAGGTCAGCAGGTGGGACCAGAATCTAAAAAGATTTTATTTTAAATCTATATTTTTTTTTTAAATTTGGAAAAAAAAAAAAAGAAAGGAAAAAATAAAAACAGCTATGAAATCCCAAACATTGAGCCGTTAGTGGGGCCCTACGTCGTGGCTTCACCTTCTCACAATTTTCTGTCCCACGTTAACAACTTCTTCTTTGTGATAGAAGATCATGATGGATTGATTGACTGATTGATTGATTGACTTTTAATGAATGGAGAGCCGGATGTAATGTACTCGCATTAATACATTGTACTACAATTATTAATTACCCCGGCATTTTATGAATTATAATTTGTATTTTGTCAATATTTCAAATTAACCCAACCATTTATATTTTTTTTGGTTTTCTTCCTTATTATAAACATAATAATTTTAGGGATTTCATTGCTGAATATCACAAGAATAATGAAGAAATTTCTCATCTATTTCTTTCCTTCTAAAATTATAATAATAATATTATTATAAAATTTTAAAAAATTAAGAACATAGAATTATTCTTGATATGAATTTGTGAGTAAAACACTTTCTAATAGATGCTCATAAGCTAATATATTTATTTATATTTTAATTTTTAACCATATAATATTTATTCTCACTGCATGTTATATTGTTTTTTGCCCTCCAATTTTAAAAAAATTAAATTATTATTTCAGGTCAAAAAAATTTATTAATTAAATTTTTATCTCAAAAAATTTTATTAATTATAAATATAAGAAAACTATTTACATTAATAATAAAATTAAAATTAATTGAATTATTAATTATTTAATATGGAGCAACATATTAAATACACTATTATGGAATTAAGAAAGTATGCTACGTGACAAGAATACAACGAAAAAATTGGGAAAAGAATAATTAAACTTAATTTAATTTTATTGTTGACTCCTTAACATTTTATGAGGGGTATTGTAAGGAGTCAAATTGTTGTAATCGTTACATTTTATGAAAAAAAAAAAAAAAAAATCACAACAACTCAAACTCAAGGGCATGGATAGGATGCAGTCAGCTGTATCTACAGACCTTTTCTACCCAATTATACCCTTGCAAATTGTAATCCTTTTTAACTATTTTTATTATATTTTTTAAAAAAATTATAATAAAAATGTTAAGTTAGAGATTTCATAAAAGGGAAAGAAAAATTGAAAAAAATCAAGAAGCATTTTGCATTATCAAATAAAACAAATGTATTATCAAATCTAAATAATTTATTTTATGATATATTAATTATTAAAAAACTACTATGGATAAGGATAGAGTAATATTAAGAATTCTAATTTATGTCTTAAAATTTATATTTCAAGTGATGTATATTTAATCTTATGTATGATTACTACATTAATTGGTATTAAAAATCAATAAAAAATAATGTACGAGATGATATGCTATTTTCACATTACTTAAAATATAAAATTTTAATATAAGTTAATATTTGATTTGCTAATATGCTAATATTACATGTTACAATATATTAAATTATATTTAAAATTACTTTTATTATATAAATAAAAATTAACAATTAATTATTTGATTTTTAATATTGCAAATATATTATATTTTATTTTCTATTACAAGTACTATATTTTATAATACAAAAGTTAAAAAAAAAAAGAATCAATTTAAACATTATATATTAGTTAGGACACCAATCTTAGACCTCCTTCCTAGAGGCCAGGCTTTAAACCACCTCAGTTGAGATTATGCTATCTTATTCTACACTTCTCTTATGTGTATATGTATACTGTGAGAGCCTTTACATTTCAAATATTTATGAATTGTACGTATATTTAACTTTGAGTATGCTGTGATATTGTATCGATGTGTATCTAGTTATAATATAGTAATAATTAAAAAAAAATTATATTTTAAATTCAAAAAAAGGATAGAACATGTAATAAAAGTTTAAGAAAAAATGTAAATAGAATGATTGTTCTTTGAAAGTGATGTTGCGAAGTGCAAAGGAGAAGAGGGTTGGGGGGAGACAAAACAAAGAGGAAATGCCCGAGTCTAAGAAGTTCATTTCCATATGCACGTTCTTGACCGAATGACACACGCTCACCTGTACGCCACGTCTGCGTTCTCGTCTTTTAATCAACGAATACGCAACAGCATTAATGGGTATGTCTACGACTGTCTCTCTCCTTCATTTCCTTTCTCGCTGTCTGCTTTCGTTTAGTTTCTTTTTCTTTTCTTTCCCTCTTAAGATTTCTGAATCAAAGCTAATGCTCAAAACCCAAAATCCCCTTCAAATCATTCCAATCAACATTCCATTTTTGACAATTCTCTCCCACTTTCTTTAGACTCTTTAGACTGCTACTGCTACTAGAAGAAGAAGAAGAATCTTTGATTGTCGCTTTTTCTTTGAGGAATTCTAGGCAACTATTTTCGCACTTACCAGAAAAGATTTCTAGTCGTCGAATAAAAATTCTCTCTTCCAAATCTTTGAAAAACGGGTCTGCTACTAATGAAATGATACACAAAATCCAGCAATCCCAGGCTAAAATCTCTCTAAAATACTCACTTCCCGGTTTAGTACGTAAAAGTTTTTATATATTCCTTCTGAGTACTCGAGATTGTCTTTCTCTAGAATTCTATCACTGAAGTCTCTGATCCTTGTAATTGGGATGTCAAAATTGGTTGATGAAACCACAATGTCATGGCAAAACAAGAATATAGAAGAAAAGAGTAGAGGAATAAGCAAGATCAGAAAGCGAGGTTGCTCATCATCCTCATCATCTTCATTAGTACAAAAATACAGATTTAAACGGGCAATTCTGGTAGGAAAGAAAGGTAGCTCAAGCACACCTGTTCCAACATGGAAAACAAGCGCAAAGTCACCAATTTTAGCACTGCCGACTGCCGAACAACCCAAGTGTCTGCCTTCACAGAGTAGAGTTAAGGGCAAGGAAGACTCATTTTCAGCACGCAAACTTGCTGCCACTTTGTGGGAAATCAACAAAATCCCTTCTCCTCAAGTAAAGAAAGATTTAGATGTGACAAAAGAAAAGAAAGATTTCAGAAGCAGAGAGAAAGGTTTGAGGTTCAGAGGTTCTCAATCTGCTACTTTTCCTCCACATTTATCAGATCCATCTTATAGTCCTATTTCAGAGGTGGGACATCTCTTTCTCTGTTTCCACAAAGTATTCTAATGGAGATCTTGTTGGATTTCATTTTGTTTGTAATGTTGTTAATTTCTTCTGTTAATGAATCATTCAGAGAATGGATCGATCTAGAGGTAATTCTAGGAGGAGAAGAACATCAGTTGTTTATCGAAAGGTTCGAGCAGGGGATTGCAATTTGGGTGCTTTGGACTCTGTTAGCAGTGCTAGTTTGATGGAGGTAAACTAAACGACAACTTAAATGGCTTCGCCTTTGGGGTCGTTTTCAATGAAACATTTTCATGTTTGAAAAGATATCGACTATAATATAACGACAGAGTAACGAATAAGAAATGTTGGCACTGAATTATTTGATGTTATGTAAAATGTCTATGGAAATAGCCGATAGTTCATAGCAGCAACTGGGATTTTTTCTGCAATATTTTTTAAAACCTCACTTGATTAATTTCAGAATTATGTAAAAATTTCACTTGATTCTGCTACCATTTTTCCAAACCATGGTTTTTCATTTTTCTTTTTCTCTTGCTTTTCGTTTGTTCATGTACATGCATATCTGCGAATGTTGTACTGGTTTAAAGGTTCATTAGATCTTCTTTTTGTTGTTTATTGGATTATTATCTTGTATATCCGATTGATACTTAGGAATTTATGTGGAAAAAACGAAGAAACGCTTGGATGTTGGTTTTGTTTTGTGGTGGGTAAGTAAGTATGAAGATTATGAGCAAAAAAATATACTGATCTCATCAAAAAAAATGCAGATAGAAGCTCTTTCTCAAGGGAAGAATCCTAGTGGATGCCTATTTGGAATTAAAACTCACTTGAAGGATGTTGGTAGCAGCCTAACTGCATCAAAAGAGCTTTTGAAAGTTCTGAATCGTGTTTGGGGTCATCAACAACAGCATACTTCTGGTGTGTCCCTGATCTCAGCTATACGGGCTGAGATTGACCAGGCTCGAATCCAAGTAGATCAATTGATTAAGGAGCAGCGGTCAAATTACAATGAAATTGAGTACCTTGTGAGGCATTTGGCAGAAGAAAAGGCAGCTTGGAAAAGGAAGGAGCGAGAGAGGATTCGTGATGCCATAGCATGCATAGCAGAAGAGCTTGAGGTGGAGAAGAAGCTTAGGAGACAAACAGAGAGATTGAACAAGAAGCTTGGAAAAGAATTGGCAGAGACGAAAGCAAGTCTGTCAAATGCCATGAAGGAGCTTGAGAGTGAGAAGAGGGCAAAAGAGATATTGGAGGAAGCATGTGATGAGTTAGCTAGAGGCATTGGAGAAGACAAAGCTGAGGTGGAGGAACTAAAGAGAGAATCTGTTAAATTTAGGGAGGAGGTTGAAAAGGAGAGGGAAATGCTTCAACTTGCTGATGTATTGCGCGAGGAGAGAGTCCAGATGAAGCTTTCAGAGGCTAGATTTCATTTTGAGGAAAAAAATGCAGCCGTTGAAAGGCTACGAAATGAGCTCGAGGCTTACTTGAGAAGCAAAAAGGGTGACGAGAACGGTGATATGTCTCCACATGTTGAGAGAATCAAGGAACTCGAAGCTTATTTGAAGAAAATTCAATTTGGTTCAAGTGAAAATGGAGAGACAAAGGAGGGTGGTGAAGGGGAACTAGTTAATGGTGAAGAGCATGAAGGAGATGATTCGGGTGATAGTGATCTTCATTCTATTGAATTAAACATGGACCATTTTAATCGCAGCTATAAGTGGAGTTATGCTTATGGAGATTCCGTTCAAGATGATTTAAAGAGAGCATCCATCGATAAGGGATTTAAAGGGAGGAAATCTCTTGAGAAAATTCAGTGGGGGAACATTTGCTTTGGCAGAGTATCTTCTAATGATCATGACCGGGCACGTGAACTTGACATCGACAAGGAAAGATTAGCCGAGATTCTATCACAAACTGAAACACAAGATCATGGTGATGAAATTAAGCGATACAGATCCATTATGAGTCTTCGAGACCGTATATTATCTGGTTCTCAGATAGCATCCCTACAGAGCTTTGCAAGTCCCACTCGTGCATGGGGACAATCCTTGCCTTTGCAGGATCATCCTGAAAGTCATGGTTGATATTGAAGAAGGCATTCATACTTTTGTGAGTTGTTTGTTTCTTCTCCTGACTCTTAGTTGGTTTTTGTTTGATGAATCAAGAAAGCAAAGATGTAAATAGAAGATTATACTAAAACCTTTGGGTGTAAGGATTTTGTGAAAACATATTATGATTAGTTTTCTTTTCTTTGAGTTATTGCTTGCAATATATGTATTTGTATTGCGAATATTAATGGTCAAAAATTACAATCTTTATTGAAATATAATATAACCTTAGAATTCAGTAAAAGACAGAAGAAAGAAGGAATGGATTCGAGAGCTTTTCCTATTTCATTATAAATCAAATCGAACAGTTAGATCCAAAATTGTATTTATTCCTGATATTGTATCTAATAATTCCGAATTTCATCTGATGTTGTGGTTACAATATCCAATTACAACTACATGATTTTCATAAAGAAAATACACCTTTCAAAATCATATTCGGAGATTCTAATTTAAATTTGTACAAAAATAAAATTAATTTAATCCATTTAATTAATGATAATTAAAAATATATTATAATACATATTTTTTCAATAAAGTATTAGGCTTCGGATAGCTTGGAGCCAGCCAGCCTAGAGAAGATGAATTTGTAATCCAATTCATGCCAAGTCATCTGCCAACAGTCTTTTGTATAATAATCCTCGTCTTCTTCGATTATTGTGTTTAAGGCGCCGTCAACCACGTGGATTGATTCTAAATTACACATTTAAAAGGAAAAAGAAAGAAAAACAAATCAGTCTGTAATTCCAACTTCTCATGAACGATTCTTTGGTAGTAGTTAGTATCTGCCCTCACAATTTTTTTATTAAATACAAAATAATGCAACCACCACAATGCAAAGACAACGTAGCATTTGGCTTGATTTATAACTGGAGTTTTACAGCTTTCAATTCATAATTGATTATGAAATCGAATTACTACCCGTTGAATAAAAGTAGCCGGTTGGTAAACATTGAATGTAAAACCCAAATTTTTTCATGCAAAGTCTTACTAAAATTTCGTTTGGTACGATAGCCTGTTGACTTTTATAATTAAATTGTAATGAGATGAAAATTTTATAAGTTAAATATTAACGTTAAAGTGGGTAAATTTTATTAAAAATTAGAATTATTAAATAATTTTTAAAATTTTGTCTAATCAAATATTTTTTTTTATTTAAAATAATTTAAATACTTACTAAATAAAAAACACAAATAATATTTTTAAAATAATTTATAGATATCAGAGGTGGATGTGGCAAAATTTGCTTTTGAAAAATTAAGATGTTGACATATAAGTCCAATTTTTTAAACCAATAAATAATAATATAGTTGTTTATTTACAAACAGTAGACCCTTTTAGCGACGGTTAAATGATTACTTAATGTTAAACTCACCTGATTAATTTTTTTTTTTTTAATATTATTTTGTTAAAATTGGAGCTATATGATATTATTCCATTAATTATTTATCAATTATTTACAAAAATGTTATTATAAAATTTATTAATATTAATTAATTTTACTTTTTGCACTTTATTACTATCTATTTGCAGAATTAGATTCAATTAATGTTTAAAATTAATTTAAGTCTTAGAATAAAATTAAAATCATTCATATTTTAAAAAATATAAATAAATTATAAATTAAAAGTAATTTTTATCCACAATAGATTTATTGAATTCCTTTCCATTTTCAATTTCATACTTTAACCAAATAAAAAAATAGTATTTCTTTCTCCTCATTTTCATTTCCTATTTTCCTCCCCAATTCTTTTTCGTTTGTCAAACTAAACATAGCCTTAGAAATTTTATTCCACTGCAGTTGTGATTAAGAG
>JAWDEX010000007.1:4685791-4703731 GCA_035221805.1 Trichilia hirta | reverse complement strand
AAAAGGCTAAGATAGTAGAATATTTTTAATATTCTCCCTTCTCTTAGCTCAATATTTTTGGAAAAATTAAGACGGCGGAATATTTTTAATATTTTTCCTTCTCTTAGTAAAAATTATAAATAAAGGTAAATTTTGAAAAATTAAAATTCAAAATTAATATTTTTTGTAACTGTTTTTACAGAAGTTGTAGGGTGCCTAATACCTTTCTTATACATAATCAATTCCCCCGAATTTAGAATATAAATTTTTTAGGTGATTTATCCCACTATTATTTAGATAGATGGATACTCTATTTTAAAATTTTTTTTTTACGTCAAATTTTGGATGACGTCAATGCCAAAAAATAAGAAGAGGCTATGAACATATTCTTCTACCTTTGTTGCCTCTGCTATGCCATATAGGATCTGCAGGGTCTTTCTCTAAAGACAAGGAAAAAGATAAAGTCCTGCCTTAGGACTAGTGTGGTGACAATAGCGACAGATCACCAGAGATCCTATTAAAGAAGAGATCCTATACTGGGAGCAATAATTGGGACAAACTTTTGAGTGGTTCCATTATTATTGCTAGGGGAGCCAAGTTCAGATCTACTAAAGGCTCATGTTCTACTCATATTTGAACTAGATCATCCAACTTTGGGGCTACTAGCCTCCCCTAAGATCCTTCATTTTTTTCTGTCTCTACTCTAAAGGTAGCACTTTTTGACATTGGAAAGGACAAATGACAACTTGTGGCTTGCCTCTTCCAACTCCTAAACTCCTCCTTATCTTTAGTCGATAGCACAGTTGATCGAGAGGTGAGCCAGTTAACTCCTGAGGTGACTATAAATTTTGTTCACTATTCTGCTATTCTAGCAAGTGTTTCTTCTTCTTAGAACTCTTTTTGCTAAACTCTCAATCTAAATCTTTTTTCTCAAATTTTTCAGATGGGCACATGCTATTGCAACAGTAAAAACAAATGAAGACCTATATTTAGAGTGCCACTGCTCAAGATCAGAAAAGGGAGAGACTAAAAAATAAAATAATATCTCTAAATAAAAGGCCAAAAAAAGACCTACAAGATAATGTTATTTGTGGGCTTTAAGACAAAGTAAAAAGGTTAAAAGCCAAAACAGTAAATCGGGCCAAGAATTATCGAGGTTTGAGACCGAGATCTTTAAACTAGAGGTGGATCTTTAGGCAATTGATAATCGAGTATAAGATAAGTACAAAGAGGGAGGGCGTGCTTTTTTAAACTAAAGAATGTAAGCACTTTGATAGAGAAACACTTTTTGTAGATAAACTTTGACTAACTCTTCAAAAAACTTGGCGTTAAAGGGCCAACTGAAGAGATAATTTCTGAAGTAAGAGGTCACGTTATTGAAATCTGAATCCAAGAGGTGAATCTTCGAAATTCCCTCAACTTTTAGCTTA
Source organism: Trichilia hirta (assembly GCA_035221805.1). NCBI lineage: Eukaryota > Viridiplantae > Streptophyta > Magnoliopsida > Sapindales > Meliaceae > Trichilia > Trichilia hirta. Next base: position 4,702,322 of record JAWDEX010000007.1, on the reverse strand, counting down.
AACTTGGACTCGCAAAATTAGTTGATAGATGATTAGCACGGACCTCGTATATGACACTTAGTAAAATGGTAAGCACCCTTTTTGTGGTACCAGTATTTCGATAAAATAAAAATAAAGATAAGATTGTTTACGTCTCTAATAGTTCTACGCAGTTTCATTGTAAATTAATCCTACGATGCATCATTTCTAGAATATATTATCCTGAATTCTAATAGATAAATCTATTCGTTTTTGTCCATGCAAGCAATTACAAACAATATCTCATGGCATGCTCTTTTAATGGATCATCAATGAAAATGATGGATCTAATGGATAAACGAAATCCCCCGTTGTCAAGTCCAAGTGCCACGAAAAAGGATATAGAATTATTCCTCATATCCTTCGCTAAATGAGTGATCATGCCAATATCATCATGTTCCAATATGTAACAATTCATTCGAAGTAATTTCTATAACTGCTTAGGGCTCTAGCCACCCACTTTTGCACTGCTTTCTTTGTATGCCATTCCTTTTCATACAAAATACAGACACCTTAACGTACTCTAAATATCTACTTGATTGTTCTTGGGCCTGTAACTTTGATTAAGGTATAGAAACTTGAACTTGATAAGGTCACCAAGTAGTTGACAGTATGCTTGTCGATGGCTATTGGGCAATTGATCCATCTCATATGGTTCTGGCGAAATCATTTAACGTGAGAGAATATCTTTGGTTTGCCTTTACTGCCTATGTCTACCGACGATAATTCTCATCTAAGCACTGAAAATCGATCTCGTATGCTCCTAATAATTCCAAACTAAAAATTTTTTAAAATGACAAATACGCTTAAATCTCAGAATAATTTTTCCCTTGCCATCATAATGTTTTCCAACTATAAAAGATAATTCTCAGCTAGTCATCTTAATAGCAGGCAAAGTGGGATTTGATCCCACGTTAGCAAGAAAATAGATTATTTAATTTTAAATAAATTCTAAAAGAAAGCTAACATGTTAAGTGATTGGTTATCCATCATTTATTTTATCCTAATTAACGTTTTAAGAAGCTACAAATGAGAGAACTAAACGAGAGATTGACAGTAGAAGAAAATTCTTGAGATAGCAAAAACAAAATTGCAGAGAGAGTTAAAAGTTTGTGTGATTTTTATGTTGTGATCGTAAAAGAGTTTCTTATTTTGTTCTTCTGCAATGCAATGGGCAATTTTTGTTTTGTTTTTCTGGAATAAAAGGTACGATTTATTAAACTAATTCTTTTAATTTTCTAACAATTGGATTTAATAAAAGTCCAGAAACCAACCTATTTCCTCCTCGTTGTTCATATCCTTTACAATTGGTAGCCTGAATATTCAAGGCAACGTATTCTTTAAAATAAATTTCAATATTATACAAAGTATAATAAATTTATTCCAAACATGTGACAAATCAGATCGACAAACTCTTGGTACTTTATATTTCATTGTACGGAATATCTCTTGTTCTAACCACCCTTATAAACCTCAACAATATGGAGGAAATCACCCACAATTCAAGGTAACAACACATCAATATAACTCGTTCCATATTTCTGATGACAAAATTATAAATATTTGCAAGGTTTAAAGGGCATACATAATTAGTGTACAACATATTAGAAAGCAAATAACAGGCCTCACTCGGTGGTAGACACTTTGTCTAACACCACACAGCAAGACTCACTTGTTGTCTAGCGACATCTAACACCAAAAGACTGGAAAGATTTTTGATAGTCATACCTCATGGTGGAAGCCATGAACCAACCAACCACTATATAATTTTTTCTTTTTCCTTTTTCTTAATTATATGATTTATGTATCTATTTAAATGTCTTAATCTTTTTATTAAACAATCGGTATATATTAAAAAAAATTTTTGCTAGATCATGTAATTAAAATACTATATCAAGGTAAATGGGTAAGAGTAAAATGGAGAATAACTTACATGTGATATTATGTGCTGATAATATTGTTAAAATGGTTATAAGACTTCATTGGGTATTGTAATATTTGGTAAAGAAGTTTTAAAAAATCTTTTATGACATTAATTTTAATAAAACTCGCACATTTTTATGTTAGGATTCAATATATAAGACTTTTATTTTATAAAAGTGTTGGTTAAAATCTATTACACCATAATATCAAACGCAACCTTAATCTCATTAAGTAATGCAAAAAATTCTGGAGTTCAAATACAACTTAGAACCAACCTAGTCAACAAAACAATAAAGGAGAAAGATCAACAGTACAAAGTCAAGAAGGTTGATCTAACTAAATCGACCCCAAAGCTTGTTATAAGTTCAAACAAGAAACATAAAAATACGAAACCAGAATCTCCATTTATCTACATAAACATCCCCAATGTTTGCATTTGCACAGCACAAGAAACAAATCAATCCCGAAAGCAAAACCTAATATCAGATAAAACTACAATGAACACTTGGATAACTAGTATTGTATAAATTATATCCGATGCTTGGCATGATATGATGATATCCACAATCCACATGAAATCTATTGACATGAATACAAATGAGGAGGATTGTCATTCATTGCTGTATACTTAATAGTTACCTTCCTCATCGCCCATCGAAAGAAGTGAAAGACTCTGCAAATCCAATTGGCCTAGCTGGTATGCTACCCTTGCTGTCCTCAAGACTAGTAAGGCTATAGCTGATATCTTTGCTTTCTGCTTCTTGCCAAACCTTTAACATCTGGGGAAGTGGTAGACTGTAATCAATTCCAGAATAGCAATCCGATTCATCACGGATTGGTTTCCATTTCTCCACTAGTGAAGCCAGCACATTGACCACATGGCCCATATCGGGTCGATGGTATGGCTCCCTTGCAGTGCAATGTCCAGCTAATTCTGCTATCATGGAGATGCTCTCAAAGGTTTCTTCATTTGCTTCAAGAGCTGGATCAATGGCTGACATAAGCTTCTCTTTACTTGATTTGGTTCTCCAAAACCACTCAGCTAAGTATCGACTTTCTTCAGGGCGCCGCTCATCAAGTGCCATCCACCCAGTCAAAAGTTCCATCAAAACCACTCCGTAGCTGAAAACATCAGCTTTTGTAGTGATTTTCCCCATCACTGAAGCCAAATGAAACTGAGTTAGTTGGCTACACAGACATATTGCAGTGGGAATTGTGAAACCACTTAGAGAATTTGGAAAAAGTGTTGAAGGCTAGATACCAAAGATTTCTACAAGAATTGACACCTGGAAATGTCAAGTATAATCCTGAATCAGAGCAATAAACTATATTTCTTTCCTAGAAAGAGGTATATGGACACAGCTTGACATTGCATAGTTGTTTAAAATCAAAAAATGCCGAGTCCATAATTAATTCTTGGTACAACCTGAATGCTCTTCGGTGGAACAATAAAAAATTGAAACAATTAGCCCCATCTATTGTCCAACACCTCAAATCTTGATCAGGAACGAACGCATACTAATAAAAGAAATTAGCAGTTTAAAAAGGACAGGCTATCCACTCAATACCTGAAACACAGATAGGCGTGTCCTATAACAGAATAGGAAGAAGAATACCAAGATTAATATCCATGAAACAAATATGCAAATGACAGCAATTAGTAATAACAATGAGAAACTTAATGTGTCATGCTATGTCTATATTAGCTATTGCTATTCAGAATGAAATGGGAAACAAACTTATACTCTTGCACTATTCCAACTTGATAGTAACGGTAATCAAAAGGTTTTCTACTAGCTTTTTCAGTTATATATGTACCATCAAAATATGAACCTATTTCATTCCCCAAAGTCCTAACCAATAAAATGAGGTATCAGTGAATCTTGACTCCTGAAATTTGTACAAATACCAAAATGGTAATTGCAAGCCAAAACTCGTTATATGCCATTTTAGGCTCAAAACAACAGAAAACTTTCCTCTAATTTGCGTTGTGAAAATCATATCCAAATAGTCATAAAAAAAAATACAATTTTATACTTTCAAATATTTAGAATCCATGACCAGTGGCAACAATATCAATTTTGACATAAGAGATCTCACCAGCATATTCAGGTGCAAGGTATCCAAATGTGCCAGCAAGTCTAGTGACTACAGACTTCTCTCCATCTGGAGCAAGCTTCACCAATCCAAAATCTGAAACTTTTGCCCGAAAATCATCATCTAGAAGAATGTTGGAAGATTTGAGATCTCTGTGTATGAAGGTCTGGCGAGCAAGACAATGAAGATACTCTATTCCTCTAGCAACATCCAATGCAATGCTGAGCCTCCTCATCCAAGATAGAGGCTTCAACTGCAGGCTCTTCCAATGGAAAAGATGTCTGCTAAGAGCACCATGAGGCATGTACTCGTACACCAGAAGCCTCTCATTGCCTTCAATAGAGTAACCCAAAAGAGACACAAGATGTCGATGACGGACCTTAGAAAGAACAGCTATTTCAGCCTGAAATTCATCCAACGCTTTATTGGTCATCATGCCTGCCTCCATTCTCTTGACTGCTATTTTTGTCCCATCTGCCAGTTCACCCCTATAAACAGTTCCAAATCCACCATGGCCAAGCTCATTTTCTTCTGCAAAATTATTGGTAGCCTTGCGAAGAACCTGGACAGATATGACCAGATTCCCTGAATCAATCACATGAGAGTTCTCCGTTGCACCACTATTATTACTCCCAGAACTAGTTGCGGTTTGAGTGGATAAGCTTCCTGTCATGTTATTCGAAACAGCAATCTTAATCATATTTTTCGGGTCAGTCGGGTCTCCCGGGTGAACCACAATGGAACTAGAAGCCTCCAAATTGCCTTTCCTCTTCTTACAATAATAGAGACAGAGAAGAATCGCCACCAGCGCTGCAATTACAGCAACGGTTATTCCAGCCACAACTTTCAGCTTCAATCTTTTGGAGCTTTTAGGATGGGAATGCACTTGGATAGAAGAACTAGAAGGTGGGGAAGGAGGGGAAGATGGATTTTTATGTGATTGTCCACCACCTGATGGTGTGTTACTTGGTGGAGATTGTGAACTTGCAGGAGGTGGACTGCTAACAGGGGAGACAGGTGCCTGACTATGGTTATTTACGCCCCTCAAGAGAGCATTTCCCTCAGTTACAAGCTTTACACTGTCATGAAATTCAGGTAATGGGGGCTGAATATTATTGTCACTGACATCCAACAATCTCAAAGACTTCAATTCTGTTAAATTTTTAGGAATTGCGCCATTTATACTGTTTCTTCCAAGCCTAATTTCAATCAGTGAATCTAAACTCGCAATTGAAGGGCTTAGAGTACCAGTGAGATTATGTCTAGGCAAATTAATAATAGATACCTTAGAACTTGGATTGCAACTCAATCCTAACCATGGTCCTTGACATGGATCATTACCAGACCATTGGGATACAAGATTTATGGGATAATTCACACCGCCAAGAAAATCCAGTAGTGCATTAACATCAGGGCCACATTCAACCCCAGGTTCAGATTGACAAAATGAGTTGGAATCATAAGTAACATTACCAGCCTTGAACTTTGGTATTGGACCCATCAGCAGATTATTGTTCAAGACCAAGTTATCCAGCTCCATATTCGCCAAGCTCTCAGGGATCAACCCAACAAGCTGGTTCCTATTGAGGTTGAGATCTTTCAACGAAGACAAAGATCCAATATCGTCCGGGATAGGTCCTGTGAACTGGTTCCCATGAAGCCATAGTTGAGTCAAAGAAACCATTTTGGCAAACACATCAATTGGACCAGTCATTCCACCATCATCTTGATCATTTAACCACAAAATCTGTATCAAAGATTGCCCAAAACTAGCTGGAATCTCGCCAGACAACCTGTTATAAGACAGCTTCAATGCTGCAAGAGAAGGCAATGTGCCTAAAAACTCAGGCACAGACCCAACCAAGTTACAATTTATCAAAGAAAGGTTTGTCAACTGATCTGAATTTGCCAAACTATGAGGAATCGACCATCCGGTGGTCTTGTTAAAAGTATTATAATCCAAAGCCAAAACTCTTGCACTACTAAGTCCATCAAAGAAATCAGAAGGAATGGTATCAAATTCATTGAAATCTAAGTAAGCAAATTCCAATTCTGCTAACCCACTAAAAGTTGGCAATTTTCCATTAAACTTGTTTCTTTGGAGACCTAAATTGTAAAGCTTTGTGAGCTGGTTGAAATTCTGAGGAAGAGGACCCTTCAGACCAAGATTTTGAACTTGAATTTGGGTTACTCTATTACCAGAACAAAATACATGAGGCCATGGAGGAGGGCCACAGGGATCATCCCCATTAACCGGCCATTTGAGAAGCTCAGGATTATCCAAACCATTCCTCAAATCCATCAGAATTTTCAAGTCACTCGGATCTGTAGCACTGTAAGCTACACCGACAAGACATAAAACAAGAACAATGCAAATTTGCACAAAATCCATAGATGCACCAAGCGCCTAACTTGTCAACAAAAACACCAAACAAACAGAATGTAGGTCGAAAACACACATATACTTGATACCAACAGACTTAAAGAACCGCAAAACAGAACAGAACCCAGATGAAACTGAGAGTACTGTGTTGTGTTTTCAGTGAAAAGGTCAAAAAAATTAGGAATTTTTAAAAAAACAAATTTTTTAATTTTGGAAACTAAGCTGAAGATGCAGACAAGTATAATGAGATAGTTTACAGCTTTCAAGGGCTTTTATCCAAATTATGTAACAAGATCTCAAACCCTAAAATTGAAAAAAAAAAAAAAAATGAATACTATGCCTTCCATATTAAAATCACTGTCTTTCTGTATCAGTGCAGCCTCCGGTTTTCATTTTTCACTCATTCTACTATAGATGTTAAATGACCCAATTGACCTTTTCAAATTTGTGGCAACTTCTTATACTGACAGATGTGTGATGACGTGGCAATATTAAATGCAGTCAAATTAAATTTTAGGATGAAAATGTGTGCGTTTTCGAGTCAATCACGGATTATTTCTTAAAAAATAAATAAATAAATAAAATATTATATCATCGTCCTACCTGATGTCGGCTTGTTGAGGGAGTGAAGTACCGATAATTTCGGTTTCAGAAGTTATTATTCTCTTTTCGAAGTTTGTCGGGGAGAGAATGTACCCAGATTCCAACAAATAAAATGAATTAAAGAAAAAAATTATAATTATAAATTATTGTAATATTAATTCCTACAAACTCTATTTTACATATTTTAGTAATAAATTAAAGTGATAATTAATATAATAGAACTATATTATTAGTACATAATACAAACTTTTTTTTATAAAATTTAGAAATAAATTAGAGTGATAATTAATATAATATAACTATATTATTACATAATTTATTTTTAATTTTTAATTTTTTATTATTATAAAATAATATAATTTTATGGTATCAATTTGTATAATTAAATTTGTGTAAGTGTTTGTATTCTTAATATTACTTAAAAAATTTTGATATTGAAATATATAAAATTGTCAAAATAGTTTAAAGGATTGAATAAGTTGATATCAATACAAAATTTCTAATTTCTTAATTTTAGTATTAATATCATTAATGAAAAATTTTATTGTAGTATAAATTTACATAACAAAGTAAAATTTGTAAATATATATAATACAATTATTTTTATTTATAATAATATAATAAAAAAATTAAAAAAATATATCATTAGCTATCCTATCACTTAATTTATTGGAAAAATAGCCTCATTTAATTAATAAATTATTTTAATTTTACAACTTTAAGTTAAAATTGATGCTCTATTTACTCATTAATAATTTAAGGTTCCAGATTATCTCATTATTTAATGTTTCCTAATATATTAAAAAAATTATGACATGTGACATATAAAATATTTTAAAAATAAGATTTATTTAGTAATAATTTTTCTAATCAAATACTAAAAAAATATTATGTTAATAAAATAAAATCTCTAAAGGAGATTTTTTTTTTATTTTCATTTTTTGTCTTAATGTTTGATTGACTAAATTTGTTTATATTAAATAATTAACTTTGCTTGTTTCTTTAAGTCAATAAATTTTTTAAAATATTTTTATTTAATAAAGAAAAAATATTTTTTTTCAAAGAAAGTTTAATATTTTCTCAAAAATAATTTTACCTAATTAATTCATTTAATTAATTACCCATATGAAAATTCAACACTTTTTTTTCTTTAAAACCTACATTTATTTTTTCATTGAAAATTTGAACAATTTATTAAGTAATTTTATATAACAAATTAATAATTACTATTTTTTTTATTTTTAATTTATCAAGGTATCTTACACATACATACATGTTAAACTCTCAAAATAACTATTTTTAAGAAGATATTATAATTAATAAATAAACAAGTTAATAAAAAAAATTTACCACGTAATTAAATATTTTTAAAATTAATAAGATTAAAATTTATATTTTATTACAATTTCAAAGTGGATCAATTTTTAACTTAAAAAAATTAGAGCTAGATTCTGCTAAAAATTATTCTTATTCAACCAATGAAATGTTACGGTCATTCCATGGGATGAAAACATTTTATTTATTTGTGATTGGGTTATTTATTTATTTGTGTATACATTTTAATTTAAAAATTTAACTAAAAATACTTAAATTTCAAAAAATTGATTAAAATAATATTCTAATTTTTTTAAATAAAAATACTCATTTTTACCCTTTATCACTTGATTTTTTTTATTTTAAATTTTTTTTTCCGGTATTTTGTTATAAAAATATTAATATTATAATTTTATATATCACGAAATTATAATTATTTGGAATCCTAAAAAATTCTGAATATAGAAAGAACCTAAAATTGATTTAGTTTTAACCACTGTTGGCATTCTTATGTTTTGTCTCGTCAAATTCAAATCACAAAAGAGGTACAATAAGACTCAGAGAACGCCACCTTCATTGGATTCTTTTTTAATTGGCCATACATTCATTGAATTATTCTGAAACCACAATTTTACAATCGGGTAACGTGAAAAAGGAGTAACCACATCCACAAACTTTTTTTTTAATTTTAACTTTTATAAATCAGGGTAGATTCAAATTCAACACTTCACCAGATATTTTCAATTCAGAATTTGGGACCCACTAGGAGTTACTAGGTTGGGGTTCATTGTATTATTTTAGGATGTGGATAAGTTTTGTAAATTATAATTTTTTTTGAATATTAAAATAAATTTTGCTCTATAATTTAGAGGTAAAAATTTATAATATTAATTTTAATTATATTATTAAAATCTTGTAAATTATAATATTAAAAAAAAAAATAAAATACCCACTAACAACATTCATACTCTTTTTGCATTCAACAAAAACTTTGTTTCCATTGAATTTTACCTAATCCTTGACTAGTAGTATGCTACAACAAAATCATCTAATTAAACATCCAAATTTATCCGCAATTTATTATAAAATATTTAGGCACCTACAACATTTCGATGATTTTAATCAATAAAGCAAAATATAATTCATTTCTTTGAATTATTTAAAAATTATTTAAAAATTAATTTTAATAATAATGATAGAATATAATTTTTTTCTATAAATTAATTTATATACAAAATTTTGTAAAAAAAATAATAAAAAAAAAATTGTATTCCTACCACAACTCTATTTTAACTATAAATTTATTATCATCAATGTATACCCAAAACAATATCCTTAAAATAAGAGAGATTGGGTTGGGTTATCACAGAATAAATGCCTTTTACTTCAATGCACGTATTGTAAATATATTATTTCACACCGTATATTTTATTTGTCATTGGTATTAGATATCATATATAGCCTAGTCCGAGTCTACATCAGCCCAAGAGTACTTATCATATAATCTGCGTTTATTATTTAGCATGTATATAAACAATTGAGATTAATAAAATTATGATATACATATGCATAAAATTTATTATATATATATACAAGTAAAATTTGGAATAAAATTAAATTTGTATTTTTAATTTACATAAAATAATTGGGCAAATAATTTTTTTTATTAGTGGTTAGTGGTATAAAAATAGTATATACAATTTGTCTAGTTTGTTATTTTGAATTGTGTTCATATAGTAATTTTATACATCACAGCGTATGCTTTTTTTATTTTTAAAAATTATAAATGATAATTATAATAAACACAAAGATTAATTTATTTCTAAATTTATAAAATAATATTACTTAAATTTTGTGCAAATATTAGGGTTTCTAAAATAGTATGTATACTATTTAATATTACTATTTATAATAATTATATATGGATATATTAATTTATTCATAAATTTATAAAATAATACCTAATTATTATATAAATTATTAAAGTATGCACTAATAATTATTATTTTATTTATATTAAACATATTATTAATATTTTATTATTATTGTAGTATGTACACAATTATCAATTTAATAATTATTATTTTATATTGTATTCATATTAATGATCATCTTACACAATATTCATATCGAAAAGATAGTATATTAAATTAATTAATATTTATAGCGTCTTTTCTACATAATTTTTAATAAAATTAAATTAGTATTTGTATTTTATATAAAGTAATTCAATAAATTAAATTTATTTCTTAATTAATCGTTCAATAATTATAGAAACAAATATTTATTTTAATAATAATTATACTTTTTGGTATATATTTTTAACTTTTAATCTTAACAATTATGCTTTTCTCTCAATTTTTAACATTTACATAACATGACGTGTTTTAACTTACATTTGGTGCAACCTTGGGCAAACGTACCATACCCAAATCCTAAAACAATAATTAATTGAAAGATTACCACTCACTCACTCACTCACTCATCCATTTATTTAGTTAATTACATTGACGTATTCCTAGACAGATTCACATGGATTGACAACTACAAGACCCATTTGGTGCAAAAGCATGACAACCCTTTTTCGGTAGCACAATAAATAAATATTTAATAATTAATACTATTTGCTTTAAAAATAATATATTATATAATTTGTCCAAACAATTCACAAAGGAGTTACCACTATACTTGCATGTCAACTACTCAAAACTTCTTGGATTCTTCTTTAACGACCTTTCCTTAATAGAATAAATCTAAAGCCACAATTTTAGAATAGGTTAGAGGAGAAAGAACGAACCATATCCACAAACTTTTGATTTATTTCTTTTATTAATAATAAAGCGAGATTTCAATTCAAGACTTTAAGAGATTTTATCAATTCCACTAACTACATTGATTTCATTGGCTATATGTTAATAAAATATGAATAAAAAAAATGACCAAAAAAAAAAAAAAAAGGGGAAAAAGAATTCTTTGTATTGGGCATAACTTGTTCGTATTGAATTTTGCCTAATTCTTGACTGGTATGCTACAACTATAACATTCAATTAAAGCTTCAAATGAGTCGGCAACTTTTATGATAAAAAATGTAGACACCCACCTGCCTACCCACCAAACTTTTCTCACATTTTGCACTTTTCCTTCAAGCCGACATAATATGGTAACATGATTTGAAGCAATAAAGCAAAACTAGAGTTCATTTCTTTGATATCCAAGGACTAACACAAATTTACACAAAAACAGAACGTTTGTCTCTAATTTACATTAGCAGTTAAAAATCTACATAGAACACCAACCACTATTACTTTTGACTGCTGAGATATCTGTACTTTTGTCTTACTATAAATGCTATGAAAGAACACAATCAGTACAAATGATGGCATTTGTAAAGTAATGATTCCAGGAAAGCTAGCATAAAGTGCGAACTTGTAGAAATATGAACACTCCATAAGTATGACAGGGTTAATCAACAAAATCTCTAACATCTCAATGATGAACCTTCAAATGATATGAATTAAACACAGTAGCAGGTGTGGCTTCACATGAGAATCATACGATAATTCACATCCTAATGTCGAGGATAAGCTAAATTATTGTAACACTGGCCTGAGAGAAAGTCTTAAATACTTTGTTGTACAGCCTCTCAATAAATTGCTGCGACCCTGACATGAACATCATTTACATCACAAAATGTCCTGCATACCTTTTAGCATTAGCATGTTACTGAATGTGAGAAATGAAATTCTCATTACGGTGGATCCTATTAAAAATTGGAATTGTCAAACATTTTTTTACAATTTTGCTTTCAAATCTAGGTGGAACCCAACAATATCAACCATGCTTTTAATCGCCTCTTCTCATCGTGCCAAAGTGAGCACTGTGTTTTCTATCAATTGTTGTTTCTCTCTTTACATGAAGAAGACTACTGGAATTTAATCCCTAGTCTATCATAATTAAGAAGGGAAACTCCTGTAGCTTCAGCACAAAGTGAGGGAATTCTTTTACCATGAAGCTATCGTCCATTACATGATTTATTTCCTTTTGCCTCAGGTTTCTTACTCCGTTCTTCTCTGTCCTCCTGCCATGTTCCATATCTTTGCTGCTTAAATACTGGTATCCAGTGCTCATTTTCTCAAGGCTCTTACTGGTGAAGAGAATTTGTTTTAAATAGAACGGCAACTTCCAAATGCAGAGAATTTGTGTTCACAACTATGTCTACTAGTTTCTTTGAATGGTGTTTGTATGTAGAATCAACGCATAATATAGGGACCATATACATGTAACTGAGGTCATGGACACATCTAATAGCCATTAAACTAAAGTGGGAATAGTAATATTGGTTACTACCAGTTTCTCCATAAAATATAACATCAAAACTCAAATAAACAAAAACATCTGTAAACGCTCTTTAAACCCAACTAATATAATCAGAAATTTTCATACAGATGTACGGAAGTAATTAACTCAATATTGAAATGTTATTCCATTTCTAGGACAGTAAATTCACAGCGGCCACAAATGGATCATTTGTTGTCAAGTCAAGCAACAGTGTGTGGATGTCGTTGTCAAGTAAATTAAAGCTGAAACAAGGCAATTACAATCACATATGTGGGGTGTGGATATACAAACCTATAAATTTATCCAATCCAACAGCTTAATGGGAACAATTTAGAAAATTTTAGACACAGAGCATGTATAATAAAATGTTTGAACTGTTTGATCCAGATAAGCTTAATATCTGAAATTTCTGACCCATGCATAATACCAAATGCTACATAGAAATGTAGGGTAACGAATCCATGACATTTTCAATCAACTATCTCAATCACCTAATATAAGCATTTTAAAAATTTTCTGTGTCAACATATCGCATGTACTGTAATGATTGAACTCTCTTGGACATTTGAAAGATTGCAAACAACTTGACTGGTTGCAGAATCATTGGACCCTACTATAGAAATGGAAATGTAGCTTAGAAATAAAGTTATCCTGTTAAGTCCTGAACAAGTTATAAAAAAAATGAATCTAAAACTGTAAACATTCTAGACATTTATTTCAGTGTCAACATACTTTTCTCTTCCTTTCAAGCAAACAAATAAACAAAAACAGATATAAAATTTGAATTGCACATATTACATGTTATAAACTCTAAACGAGCATTGTTTATTATTTCTCCAAGTCAAGCTCCCTTCAAAAATGGGATAACGGCATTTTGGTATTTTTTAATCGACTGAATGACTTTGACAGCAAAAGCCTCATCCTCCGGGTAATATGCAATGGGATCGGACAATATAGGAAGTGGAAGGTTGAGCACGCCTTCTAGTGTTGCATGAAGACAGTAAGCTGAGTAAGTAACATGATATCCACCTTCTTGGACGATAAGAAGACGACCACCGCTGTGCGTATCTGCCAGGCTGCGAACTATCCTCCCAATCTCTCGATAACCATCCATTGTCAAGCATTGCCTTCCATTTGGATCAAACTACAACACAAGCAACTTTTTCTTTAAGCAACTGCAATATCAATATTTCGAGTAGAATCTGATAAATTTAAAACAAGAGATGTACAATACCCCATCAGAGGCTTTGCTAATTATGTCTCCAAGATGGAAATTGTCAACTAATTATAGTTTAAGTGATGATAGCAGCAGATATTGAAGTTGAAATGCACTGATGAAGTTAAATGGAAATCAAATTCATTATGTATAGCGCATATTTATGCTTTCTCCATTAAAGATTCTAAATAAGTTGAATGAGAGCCAAAAAAAATATATAAATTTCAATTTCAGGCCCAAATTTTTTATCATTATTTAAGATTGACGAACCCATCTCTTCAACTCTAAATAAACAACTCTGGTAAATCATTCTCGTTTACATCAACCAATTTATTTCTCTGAAAAAAATACTTTAGCTCTTATGATTTCTCATTTCTTTAGGAAATAGCTACTTTAAGTGTGAATGAATTATCAATCATCTGCAACATGTAAATATAAGAATTCATTGAACGCTTTAAATTAGCATGGAAATTTTTATTCTCCTTTATTAAACCGTAATCACATATTCTGAACATTGCTGTTGACAGCAGCTGGGGTTTAGCAGGTTAATGCCTGTTCCTTTATCATAGAAATTTAAGAAAATAAGCAGAATATGATCTGAATGCATTAATAAACAAGTCTAGAAAAGTAGGATTAATAAGGAGATGGATTAGTAAATATATGTATTTCAAGTACAAATGTTAATTAATGATGGCAGAACATTGGGATCCAACTTTAATTCTAACAGACTAATCAAAACTGCATTAATAATCTAGGCTAAAAACTAGCAGTATCAGTACTTGAGAATTATACATCCAACAGGAATGGATAGATTTCTAAGATTAAAAATATATCTTCAAAGTTTGTACAATTTAACTAAGCAGGAAACATTTCAGCAAATATCCAGACAGTATTAATATCAAGTGAATATATTTTGACCACAAGTCTCCTTCATATAATTGTCCCTCCAACCTGAATCATAGATTCAAGAGCCTCTGTGTTAATAAAGGAATGTCAAGAAATAATACTCTATTTTTCTCTTTGTAGAGAAATAAAAGGTAAATAATCCATATGAAGGATATAAAAAATACAATATTTTGACCAGAAACAACAAATCCTTAGACCACACTTCTATGAACAGCAACCAAGGTTGACTACACAAAAGAACTGCAATGATCTGAAATTTCACACCCATACCATGCTGTATTGATAATTGAGATTCAGAATAAGGTTTGCAACATTTATTAAGCCAATGGTTCACCATAATTTTTAACACAGAATTTCATGTCTATCAAAGGTGCAAACTCAGCATAAAAGGGAAGAGTTTGATCAAGAAAAGGGAAGGTGAAGAGAAAAGTTCAGCCAAGGAAAGTACAAGGGGAAAGCCTGACCAGGATTTGGGCTCAGTTAAGAGAAGAGTTTTGCGAAGGAAAGAGGTCAATTAAAGGAAGAGCATACTTGCACAGATAGGATACATCCTGTACCAAACTGCTTCTGCTTCCACTGTAACCATTGACACAATTTTGACAACAAGAGCTCAATCAAGCAGACTGAGTCTCACGGTATGACCTCCAGTACTAGACAAGTAGGTGACTTGATATGCTGAAAAGGGATAAACATTTATCCTAAGACCATCATCAGCTTTATGTGCCTAAATGACGAGTAGTCCGCCTAGATTGTCTCAGTTCCCTAGTTTTTCATTCTCAACTCTAGCACAAATAGGTGCCATATTTCCAATTTTGATATGTTTTGTCTTCATTACTTCAGCTTCCTATCTCAATGGTTAGTTTGTACATGCTTCCCTAATGCAAGCTTATGCCTTTTCTAGAGCTAGACACATATAGAATGTCACAAATATGCCGTACTCTCATGATAACAAACAAAACGATACTGCAATTCTCACCTCTCTAAAGATATTTTTGAACAAATATTGCTTAACTGAGTCAAAAGTCTCATTGAGGATAAAAAGAAAGAATAACTTACGGCACTGGAATCTTGGCCAACAACCAAAACTATCATATTAGGCTCAAACTTCTGAATAGCTGGGACAATCAACTCTATCATGGCATATGCATATCCCTTGTCCCCTGTCCCATTTGGTAGAGGAATGTTTAAATTATAGCCAAATCCGTCCCCTTCACCAAGCTCATTAATAGATCCATTCTGTGGATGAGAAGGACCCCAAGAGCCGTGATTCATATGAAGGGAGATTGTAAGAACTTTATTAGACTGATAGAATCCCTTTGCAGTCCCATTGCCATAATGAACATCAATGTCTACAACCACAACCTTTCCACAACCAGAATTCAAAGCCAATTGAACTGCTAGACCAGCATTATTCAAAAAGCAGTAACCATCAGCTTGAGTAGGTTGAGCGTGGTGACCGGGAGGTCTCACCAATGCGTAAGCAATCTTTCCATGCCCTTCAAGGATATACTTCATTGCTGATAATGTTGTACCGGCAGCAAGAAGAGAGGCATCCCATGAACCTGGGTTCAAGAAAGTTCCAGCACAGACTTCCTTCCCACCTGATTTATCTGCTTCAACTAGTTCATTTATGTAATCTGGAGAATCAAGATATAACTACCATATCAGTCTATCTAAATTAATTCCAAAATCATTTATCACAAAACAATTGGAATTTTTCCCACTGTCGTGCT
>JAWDEX010000007.1:4654573-4667275 GCA_035221805.1 Trichilia hirta | reverse complement strand
GTAAAAGATAAAATAATAATGACATATATATAGGTAGACTAATTATTAATAAATAATAAAATAATAAAATAAAAACAGCGATAACAAATACATATATACAGTAACTAGGATGATGTCTTCCTCTAAAAATGGCTCGAATATTCTTTATGAATTAGAGATGGACATTCTTTTTAATTTTTTTAGAAATTGGCAAATATGGTCATTTACAATGAGATTTTTAATATTATAGCACTCGTGCTCATTTCAGAATAGTTCTCATAATTTCAAAAGCTCGCATTGGACTAATCTATAAGAATGTATTTCAAGAGTCAATAGAATATTATCTAAAGACTCTTTACTCAGTCCATTCTTAATAAATTAGATTTTATCCTCATAATTATTAGAAAGATATCCTAAAAAATGACATCGCTTATTATAATTCCATCTCGGACATTTGTGATAAACCTGCAATTTTTTTACTCGTTATTTTTTAGAGTAAGAACTCTTACCTAAACCAGGTATGTGAGCAACGAAAAGATTAGAAGATTGTCTATCTAGTCGAATTTTTTACTTTAATTAACCATCTTATGTCTTGGGGGATGCCGTTGTCCATAAGAATTCTTAATGTGGTCACTCTAGTTTTATATATTTTCACCAGACTATTTACAAGAAGCGCAGGAAATTGATCATGCAATTTTAACAGAACTTCATTTATATTTAGCTATATCGAACTGAAATATGATAAATTATCGTTATTAGTGATTTATTCAAAAGCAACAAAACTACCTTACAAAACAAATAAATAATTATTAATATGATTTCTAATAGTTAAAATTCTTTCAACTTAATTTTACAAATAAAGAAAATAATTACATATTTTTATAGTAGAGAAAAAGATAAAATAATAGTAATATCTATGTAAACTAGCTCAATAAAAGTGAAAAAAAAATAGTAAACACCCACATTATTAACAAATTTATTAAAATTATTCTAATAGTTAATTTGAAAACATAAACACATCAGTATCAAAATTCGGCGCCTTAAGTTAATATATAAACTTATCAAATAATTTTAATAGAATAATTTAAAAATTAAATCTCATTCATTGTCACAAATTTGGCACCTCGAACTTTGTTTATAAAGTATGGATAAACTTTATAAAAGACAATAGTGTTATGACATTTAATATTGACAAATCTCATTTATTGAGTACTCTAATGGTTGCTCATTCTTAAAATTCTAAAAGAAATCCATTTTGTCCTAAAGAAGATGGCGAAGAGGTATTTGTCCAGAAATACTATATCTTAATGCTATTAGTGCCTTATTATATCTGGTATAATGTACTAGACTAGACATAATATTTGCTAAGAATTTACTAACTAGATTTAGTTTTAAAGTTATTCGGAGACATTAAAATGGCATCAAACATGTATTGCGTTATCTTTATGGAATGATAAATTTGGAATTATTATATTTCAATGAACCAATAAAAAATTTAGGTTTGGTTGATTAAGCAAGTGCTGGTTATCTTTTTAATTCTTATAAAACCCAATCACAAATAGGTATATATATTTACTTATAATAATACAATAATTTTCTTGTGATCTACAAAGCAAACTCTTATTGCCACGTCATTTAATTATTCAAAGATTACTACTCTACATAAAGCTAGTTGTAAATGTGTATGATTACATGTTGTTATATATCATATTTAAAGTTTATGCAACTTATTTTCTACTTTAAAGAATCTAATTATTATTTTAAAAGATAATGCTATTCATATTGCTCAAGTCCAAGGAGGATATTTTACTTAAATTCTTTTATACTCAAGAACTTCAATAATGCCACCAGATTAATATCAAATAGATCTATTCCACTGATAATATTATTAATCTTTTTATTAAGACTCTACCTTTATTAACTATTAAAACGTTGATATATAATATTGGTATGTGCCCCTTCATAAATTGATAGATTGATAAATATTATTTTTAAAAAGTGATTTTTATTAGGAGAAACTAAATGTATATTGTATTTTTTTTTTCTTTAACAAGTTGCTAGTTTTATTGGGGTTTTACTTGTAAGGTTTTTAATGAGATAGTATAAAGCACATATTAAATTAATTAAAAATGGTGAAATCTAAGAGAGAATGTTATAATTATGACTTTTTCTATTTTTAATATAATTAGGTATCTTAACTTTTGAGTAAATAGGTGTCTGACTTTTGGGTATAATAGAGTGGCTTGTTTTTCACAAACTAAGGTAAATTTTACTAAATTTCTCTTTTTTCTTTTACTATTAAAGATTTATATATATATAATGGAGTAGGTGAAATAAATAGTAGAGCGGCTAGAATTTTTGTTTATAAATATCATTCATTTAGTAATGAATCGACACACACTTAATTAATTCAATTTCTTCTTTATTTACTTTTTCAGAAGTGAGAGATTGAAAGATTATAGTTTTATTTTGATTTGTTTCAATACATCATTAACTTTCTTTTAATTATATTCTCAGCTAATATTCACAGTATAAATAAATTTTTTCATGTAAAACACAATCCAATTTTACAGTTATATTGATTCAAGAGACCAAAAAACGTAAGGACGGAGTGGATGGCCCAATAATAAATTTAATAACAAGTTTTAATAGGCTCTCTCCCTTGAATCATTAGATTAATTTAATTTTACAACCATGTAGATCTAAGGGACTAAAAAGTCCGAAGGCCTGAAGAACAAGTCCAAAGAACCTAGATAGAAAAAGATTAATGCTAGACCGAATAAGTTGTGTCCCAAGATATAGTTTGAGTGACAATGACAATAAAATTGTTAATGTTATATCACTTTATTCATTAGTTTTAAAAGAGTTTTGTTTGTGTATAATTTTTAATCTTTATAAATCTTTAATAAATATAGTGACGTGGCAAATCCTTTTCCTTATATTGAGATATTGAAATATACATCACTTTAAATCTAAATATTAAGATGCCTAACTTTATTCTTAGAAAACACAGATTAATTAGAATAAGAGTTAATATGTGCATATTTAAAAATGAAACTTTGATTATTGTCATGCTAAAAATATTAAGCTAATAAACAAGGTGTGATAAATAGTATTTAGAGACAAGTTTTAATAGATATATATATCAGTAGTTTTTAATTTCCAAGGCAACTATAAGAATCATATAGAAGGAATCATGGACTAAACCTTGTAGTGTCTTCTAGATTAATTGAAAATCATATGAAATTCAAAGTCAGAACAACCTTTAATATACATGTATAAAAATAAAGTACTCGGGAGAATTTGCAAATGAAGTGGTTTTCCATTAAAAACTTTCATCTTCAAATGCTTTGGATTTCAATTTGGCCCACATGATGCTTTTATTGGAAGCAATAGAAAAAACTTCAATTGTCTTTAGTTGATTAAAATATCCTTGATAAGCACAAGAAGTCAAAACCTAGCAATAAAATGTGATAAGTGTAGTAATGTATATTAAAGTGATACATGCACTAACAAAAGTTGAAAAGTTCTTGACTCTCCGCCACTGGTGTGTGTGTGTGTGTGTGTATATAACGTTCTAGTGGAAAACAACTCAAATTCCACCTTGGCCTCTACCTTTTTGAATTGCTCTTTCTGTTCATCACTTCTTGATGTTCATTTTGTGTGGTTAGTGTGAGCACTCAATTCTCTTTGAAGTTCGGTAAAGTTTTGAGTTCGTACGTAACTAAAAATGCATCACCTCTTCTTTTATAAAATAATAATGTTAAAATAATTTTTTTATATATATTTTTTATAAATTAATATAATAATATTATATAATTATTACATGTTATATATTTTTATTAGAATAAATAAAATTAATGAGAAAAAAGTAAATTATATAAAATATGTGGTAATAATATATTTCTACAATGTTAATTTGTATAAAAAAATTTATATTATCAATATTATTTTTTATAAAAATGTAAGGTGTTAAAGGTGTAAACAAGAAAAAAGGTGAAAGTGGATTTCAAATTTCAAAGCTTTTGATGTTTGTATATGTAGACCAAATTAAGAATATGAATATATTTACTATTGAAACAAAATTATTGTACAATAAAATCTGTACATTGACTGGTAAACCATAAGAATTTAATTTTGTTAAATATTTTAACGTATAATTTTAAATTAAATCAAATTAAATGGAAATATACAAAAGATATTGTAACCCCCTAAACAAAGTTTCCATAGACGCCACTTATTTCAAAATGGTACAAATATTTACATCTAAAGACCTGTATATTAAATGTGATACCATAGTAAACAAACATTAATGTTAATTACATAAAGAATCAATAGCAACACAGCAATAATATTAGAACTATGAGAAGATCTCCCTAACAAATTAAATATATTTAATGGATTCTATGAAGATCGTTAATGACCAGCCAAAAACTCAACTACTGACCTATAATTATTTATTCTCTGGAAATTATATAAAAAATGGCAAAGAAGCATATTCGATGTGGATCGTGAATTCCTTTTTGACTCATTTCATTAAAGTAATTAATAAACAAAATCACAACAAAGTTTGGTACCAGGAATAAAGAATATATATAAAGCAGCAATACTGTGTGCAAAATGAAGAAAAATAATTTGATTTTGATTATATTTTTGTGAATAATGTTATTTATATAAATATTTTTATAAAATTTCGGGTACAAAATAATGTGTTTAATTATACTGATTATTCTTTGATTCACATCATTTATTTTTAATAATTGCATTGATTTTATACTTTTATTTTTTATTAACTAATAATAGTATATCACATCAATTTGTACACGAGTTTATACAAAAAATTTGTACCCTTAACACTACTTTATTTTTATACGATAGATTGTTTTATAGAATATAATAATAAACACAAATAAGAAGCATATACCAAATTAACAAAATGTAATGGTACTCACAAATCTTATATTTATATGGGTATTAATTTTTTTTAGCTTAAATTTTTAGTTTAAGATAAGATTTTGTAGTGCTTATTGTAAAATAGAGTTAGTCAAGCCATACTTCACTTATCATAATATGAACAATGTTGAATATGTATATGTATATATCCAAATGTCCACTTTGAATCTAAATGATTTTTATAACCACTTCGTAAACTTGAGACATTAAATTATGTGTTTTACCAAAGAAAAGAACTTGTAG
The DNA here is from genome assembly GCA_035221805.1 of Trichilia hirta. Taxonomy (NCBI): domain Eukaryota; kingdom Viridiplantae; phylum Streptophyta; class Magnoliopsida; order Sapindales; family Meliaceae; genus Trichilia; species Trichilia hirta. The sequence continues at coordinate 4,662,100 of JAWDEX010000007.1, read as the reverse complement.
CACTTAGCCGACAATTTTGACAGTTTAATTTCTACCGAAAGTCCACAGACCAAAGATGTCAACCCACTAAGCACTAAGGTCGTAATTTTTTGTATTAAGATATGCAGATCACATTAATTTTTAAATTACTAATTCACTGAATTTTAGCCTTTTCAGCTCACTTAAATGTCTCCAATTTTGTCTTCTCAGCAATAAAATATAAAAGGAAGAAGCACCCATCATGTAGAAAGAAACATGCATGTGCTATAATAATTATATCACTCTTATTTTATGGTGCCCTTTACCTAATGGAGATTTTAGGCTCAATTATAATGCCCACGAGTAGAAATCTTGTTCTTAGTCATTGATGAATTGACTGTCCTGTGTGTAAACTTCAAATGTACGGGCATAGACAAAAGAATGGTTAATATTTGTCTTTTATTTTTCTTAACTTTTCGAAGCCAAATTAGTACAAAAATTGAATTTGTAGTTTATATTAATCAAGAACACTTTATCGTTTTCTTTTTTTATTAACTAAACCAACTCAGTATAATATACATAAGCCAGTAAGATTCAAGTACGACAATGGTTCAAAGTCGTAGGGCGCACTGACTTAGTAGTCTCTTGTGTTCGAGTTGTCAAACGATATTCAAATATGTGTAGTAAAAAGTTTTAAAAATATTTTGATCTATCTTTGAACCCCTCATTTTAAAAACGCATATGAATGAAACCTTTCGTAAATGATAATATAATCCTTATATTATAAAAGGAACGTTGTTTAGTTAATGCCTCATATCTGTTGTCGTATATATGTATATTTGTATAGCCAATCCATAAATTGGTAAAATAATGTTTTGTATAGGTGTATTTATTCTACTTTTGTTGTAAAGGAGAGATTCCAATAAAAGAAACAATTTTATACACACACACACACACACACACACACACACACACTTAAAATGACATGACTGTAAAGATTTAAATTTATATTATGTCATCTGATAAGTATAAACATCGGAATATCTATTCCTTGTCAAATTTCTCACCCTGATTAGATTCATTTCATATATCCATCCTTTACAATAACTAAGTCTGGATATAATCATTTTATTTGTTATTTTTTTAGTATTAATACTTATTTATGCCTCCAACTTTTGATGATCAGCTACTGCTTTGGAGAAATTCCCATTTTCTGAATTACCATCAACAGTAATGACAACATGGGAGCAATCGTCCTTGAATTTTACACTCTCACATTGTTCTAACTCCGGTTTTTCTGTCGAAACAGTAGAATCAATGATCTTAAATTTCGCTGCCGATGCAAGTTCGTGAACAGATTCAGCAATTCTTTCAGTGCAGTTAACCACATCAAATAGCAATGAAGCAACCGTGGCCACTGGAATCACTGCTAGGATGTCAGAATCTTCCCATATGCTTGACTTCAGCAAAGAATTTAGAATTTTAGCTGCAGCTTTTGAGTTTTCAATGTGTATATCAGAAGACGGTGCTTTAGTCATTGTTTTGATTGCCAATCCCAATTCCTTGAGTGCTTTACCAGATTCCAAGCTCATTTCTTTGCATGACTTCTCAATTTTATTTCTGATTTCTAGAGATGTCTGCAATGATAGTACAAGATGTACTGACTTGAGTTAACAATGTGACTGAATGCATTTTACTTAGCATATAATTTTTTAATATTTTACCCATACACATGCAGTACATTTTTTTTATTCTATACGTCAAGTTCTTAACTTATTTTAGGAAATAGATAAAAATTCATACATGTTAAAAGATATTTAAAAGATTAGATAAGTTTAGATGGGCACAAGATCCTAATTTATTAGGTATATACCTGAATTTCATTGTTAAGATAACCATTTAGAGCATCAATTCGATAGGCACATTGGCGGATGAGAGTTCCAACTTGAAGGTATTTCTTCCATGGATGGCGAAACTGAAACCGACCATGTCCCGGTTCCCATCTTGCAAAATTTGCCTGACAATTAATCTTCCGAAGTTAAATATTAGACAAAACAATGCATTTGGCACAATTGATAGAGAAAAAAAAACATTTTACACACCAAGGATTCTTCACTGCTTTTGGAATTGAGAACACTTTTATATTCTTTCATAAATGATTTCTCATCTTTGCACTCTCCAATATCCCCCAACGTTTTGAAGTATTCGTTTCCAAATCCTGAAAATTTAGCTTTCTTTGTAAGTCTTTTGAGTATATGTATCAATTAGTTAACTTTATCCATGGCTTAGTGCACAACAACTTTATTGCCTTAATTATAATAATACCTTCTAAGAAGTTTCCAAGTTTTTCCAGGTTTCCGGCAATCAGATTATGAAGATCTTTTCCAGCCCATACAGGGAAAACCAAAATGGAAATGATCACGCAGGCAGATCCACCTATGATGACTGTCGATAACCTCTTGTGAGCCAACTCTAAGATTTCATCATCTCGAAAACCCGATACTGATATCAAAGAGAATGTCAAGATAAATATCAGCAGACCATAATCATATCTCGCCTTGATCGTGGGAAAGAATCGTATAAATGTTGATGCCGCAGCTGCGACAAATAATCACAATCATTAAATATAATACTACGCAGCAATGATTGATTGAGAATCAACGAATTTAAGATAGTTATTATAAGTAAGTATGCTTAATTTACCTTGAAGGAAGACAAAAAAGCCAAGCAATATGGGTTCACCAATCTCTCCGGAAAGGCAAGCTAAGTGATGAGCTCCGACGCCCAGGGCCCCAGCAATTAATGTTGCTAATCCCCTATTAATACACTTTCCAAGAGTGGCTCCTGAAAAGCATGTTTAATATTTTCATTTTCTTGCTTTGTTTTTGAGTTACAGCGCATATATATCCAACCGAGCTATACGAACTTACTAACAGAGGTCCCTATAGGATAGCCTAATTTGTTTAACCTCGTGCCAAAGAAGCAACACAAGAGCTTAAGAAATAGATTCCTATTACATTAATATTTCTTTAATTTCAATTTAATGTATGGAATGAGATGGAAATAGGGGATGTAAAAACATAAACAATATATATATGTATATAAATAAACTTACCAACGGAGAACTCAAAAACTACCACAACAGTCATTACAGCCCACATTGCAGAGACTCCAAAACTATCATAAAGCGGTCGATAATAGTAAAATAGTGAGACTAAGGTGAGCGCAAGTCCTACTTTTATTGAATGAATAATTCTTCTAGGATCATCTCTACCAAGTTTTATTGTCTTCCCATAAACTTCCGCAACCTTAGCCTTCATCTTCTCATGCAAAGCTGTAGGCCACAAAATTAAACGAGAAAACATCCCTGAAACTTTCTCATGGTTTGCAGTTGCAGACCCCGTAACTTCCATTGCTAGCTAAAACAATAATTAAGTAAATTTAATAAGGGAATTTTTCTTGAACTGAGAAGAAAAACAGACAGAAAAGAGTAGAGAGAGGAGCGAAATGGATGGTTTAGGAAGGATTGTAGAGCCAGAGTGGGCTCTACATATAAGAAGAAAGGAATCTTGTCGAGAAGATTAAAAAAAATATATTATTTGAATTGTATGATGCTAGTGTCTCTGTTCTTTTTTCTGTACGACGCAAGTACAATGAAATTTCATAAGTGGGTTGAAAGTCCTGGGTGACAGAGTGAACGAGTGCATTTCAAGTCGGATTGATGTTGCCACCCATTAACACTAGCCCACAGTCATCAACGTCAAGTCCCATCATCCCTCTCCGTTGCCACTTCTGAAATTTTATTTATTTATTTATTTGTGAACCATTAAAAAAAGGACTAAAAATAAATGGGAAAGACTTGCATAAATGAATTCCCTTTTAGAGGAACCAACCTGAGGTCTATTATATGTGAGTTAAATATTCAACCTGAAGTTAGTTGATTAGTCTATCTCTTTAAGTTAATTTTCATAACCTGAATTTATCTAACTATTTTTATTTATATAATTTTTTTAATGAACCAAATTTTAATTGTTAGTTTTCAAATTAAAATTTCACAATCAAATAAAAATTAATTGTAAAATTTTTTAAAAAATCAATATAAATAATTGAATAAAAATAAAATTAATTAGTTAAGAGAACTTAAGTGCATGATTTCTGTTGTTTAGATTTCGATTGCAGGACTTAAGAGATCAAAGTGCCCAATTCTCAAAGCCATAAGGATATAATTGAAAAATACCTGTCCTAAATATGAATTTGTAGGCATGTCTTACCGTTTCCATGTACATACCATCGGGAAAAGGGAAATTAATGATCTTTTCTATATCTTGGCCAATTGAAAGGGAAAAATGATGATTCCTTGTAGGATAATATTGGAAAATCATAAAAAGAATCTAAATTGATTATAGAAAAGCTCAAGATACTCTAAAAAAGAAAAAACAAATTCAAAATTTTCTTGTCTTCTCTTGATATCCAATTAAAAGAAGGATTTGAATCTTGGAGACTATGTAGAGAGAAATAGGGCAACCGAATGAGTACAAATTTAAGACGAGGAAGAGAAGAAAAGAGACGACTGCTGATAGAAGTTCTTGAAAAATTTAAGATCGAAGGTCATCATTGAAATTACTCCTTTGCAGCATTCGGTTAATTGGCGGCTTAGATTTGTTTTCATTCTGCTTAAATTGCTGAGATATTTTTACCATTCAGGTAGCATGTATCACACGAACGTATTATATGATGAATTTATTTTATAACTTTATTCTCCCATGGGGAAGTTTGATTAATGGTTATGGTATTGAGGTGTTTTTTTTTAATTATCAAAATACATGTTTTTTTCTTGTTTTTTGTTAATGATTTTATCGATTCTGTATTTTTCGACCCCAAACTTTTATTAAGCGGATGATTTGACATGGCTTCGGTCGTCTCGCTATCCCGACCGTCACCTTGATTATTGAGGCAACCCAATTTTGGTATTTTAAAAACGGAAGATTTGGATGAGATAAATAAGTACATTTCTTAAGAAATAGTTTGAGAATTCCATCACGTTAAGGGGCTTTATACCCTACAAACTGTAGGTATTTATTACCTTAACCCAACATAAAAGAGTGGTAAAAGGACCTGCCAAATGACCATACCTTACCCTGTCTAATCAGGCTCCTGTTCTTCGATACTCGCACATATAAAGGACTTATAAATGGTAAAGTTCCTACATGAGAATAGAATCTTTTCGATCTTTTGAAACTCTATGAGAGAGAAGATGGAGGGAGTTCAACCAGCAAAGATAAACCCTTTCCCATAAATATTTCTTGAACCCAGTATCCCGGGTCAGTAAATTATTCAAACACTCTTAATTTGTTTCTCTCTTTAACTTGGCCTTAGATGATCCATTGACTTGAATTTCGGAGTTTATTTACTAGTAATTCGGTTTTACTTATAGCTCATTTTCTTTAATTTCAGATAGTCCCCCAAGAGTCTTTGTTTAGAGCCGAACACTATTCGACACGGCCTCTACATCAACTGCAATAGTAAAACCGATGTAGTGCGCTAAATTTTTTGCTCGGAGAGAATTTAGGCATCAACAGTTTCTTTATCCTTTTGTTTCAAAATGTTGTCCTATATTTGAAATAAATCCAAGTCGAGAGGAGTGCTCTCTTTTGTGAAGGATGATTCTTAACTTGCTGTTTTTGAGTTGAATTGAATCTAGCCATGAGAAATAGTTTTCCAGGATTTTAGTTGACTGGTTCCTTTAATTTTGCATTTTTTTTTCTTTGTTTCTTTACTTGTATTTATTTTCCTTGTTAAAAATAATAAAAATTAATAAAGATGACTATACATCTATTATATTCTCCCTTTTTTAATTAAATAATTTAATAATAAAAAATAACTAACATGATGATACATTTGTGATGTTTTCCTTCTTTTATTTAAATATTTAATTAAAAATTCTTTAAGTGATAATAATATGGTACAATAAAATACATTAAATTTCAATATCACAATATTTATTATAACTAATTCTTAATATAATTATTGCACTCAAATATAGACAGTCTTATTATAGTATAGTTTAGTGAATCCAAATATCATATTCACAAGGACTATTTTTTCAAATGTCCAATTAGTTTATGTCTAAAGTAAAGTCCAATAATAAATGTCAAAATAGAAAAATTCAAAGTAAAGGTAAAATATGTGATAAAAAAATTTTAAAAGAAGAATTATTAAGTAGAAATTAAATACAAATTAAAATACTAAGAATTTAGAAATTAATATTTTATGATGATAGTTTGTAAACTAAATTCCTTTTATAACTCAATTGAGAATAGCTAAAGAATTACCTCAATTGAAAGATGAGATCGTTTTATGCACAAAATCTGTAATTTTTTTAAAAAATATCAATGTTTATTTAGAATTTTTCTTTAAATTAATTAATAAAATCTCATAAGAAAAATATTTTAAAACATGTTAAAGTTAAAAGTATCGTTTATGTCATATGTCCACAATAAATCAAGAAATTTATTTTCAAGTATTCAATATGCTAAATGTCTATAAAGAATCAAAAAGTTTAAATATTTAAAAATAATTTTTAAAACATAAATATATAATTAATAAAAAGAATTTAAACATTAGAATCAAAGGTAGAATTTAGAAAATAAACTATACATCCTTAATCTTAACTTCTTAACCTTAGCTAGTAATTTAGAAAAATAATATATAAAAAGAGAAAAAGTATTTTTACAAATGAAAGTATTTTAGAAGTATAAAATTTTATGATTATAGAGCTCAAAAAGGCTTCTATTTATAAGAAAAATGAGAGCCAAATGTCAAAGTTTGGTAGTTACAATTATTGATAAACTTGGATAGAATATTTGACAAATAAAATTCAATAATTCTAACAGCCACAAAAATATTATGAATGACCTCAAAGATCAATGATTTAGGCTCAGTGATAAACATAAAAATTCTAGATAATTATCTCAGCTTTAATCTACCACTTGTTTTAGGTCAATCTAAATTTTGTATCAAAAGTTATGGCAAAAATACTGAAATAAGATTGGACTAGATTAAAATAGTAAATGAACTTTCTTAATGAATTCGAAACTACAACTTGGAGTACAAACTAATAATTGGTCCAAATATAAAAGTTTTAGTTTATTGAGTCAGCTTTTTATTGAAATAAAAATTATCTTAATAACTCTCTTGGTTAAAAAGTTACGACCTTCTTAGTACTATTGTATCAAAGATAAAAATAAACAAAAATTACAAACAAATTAGAATTTACACCACATACTAGAAATATGTCTAATTTGAGAGAATTAATTATATTTCAAAATATAAAATGATGAATTTAAACTTTAAGACATATACATTTTTATGTTCTAATCATACCCTCCAACTAGCTTATTGCTAGTTCCTTAGTAATATAAAGTGTTAACACCTACCAATAACTTAAAATAAAAACTCACTTACAAAAAATTTATTATTATACTTCTTTTTAATATTCTTAAATAAGCAAACTCTTAATTACAAGTTTAAGACATCCATAAAATTTTTCAAATAAGAAATCTGTAAACC
>JAWDEX010000007.1:4625039-4644432 GCA_035221805.1 Trichilia hirta | reverse complement strand
TTTTAAGGCAACGCTTTTTAGCAAGCAAAAGAATTTTTTTTTTTTTTCATCAGAAGGGCAAAACCCTGATGATGTTGTTAAAAGCCATTCATTCTAAGTCTTCTATTCTTAGTAAGATAAGTATTCCTTCCTACGCAGCTACTATGGCATAGCAACATTGCTTTTCTAAACTCGTACCTCAACTGCAAAGCGTGCCCATATCTTGCCATTCCTTGATTCCATCATCCCCTTCAAGATAGTTAATCCCATTCCCCTTATTAAGTCAACTATTTCTAAAAAGAAACCCCGTTCCTCACAAAGCATCTGTCACCAAGACGAGGTACATGAACAATTATTCAAACCAAACATTTTCGAAGATAAAGAAAAAAGCAGTCACTACCTCCACAAGCATCTGCCGAGGCGGATTCAGATCCTCAACTATGATAGGACAGACCATAGATTGTGAACCAACTTCAAATGCCCATGTTGCCCCCCCCTCAAAGTTATCTTTTAAAAGCAAACCACCTTCCTTGCTGATTATCTGCAGTTCAGGAAACATAACCACCAGATCAGAAAATTTTATTCAACAGATTCTAACTAGTTACCCATTGCATTTGTACATCAGATAAAGCCACAAGAGCATATAATAAAAATAATCCCATTTTCTCACTAAATCATAAAATTATGAGAATGCTATGGTTTCACCTAAACAACGAAAATCATGCTTGACCAGTTAACTTGCACAATATCCAGGAAATAGGAAAATGAAGCACAAAAGTAGATTTCGTATACCTTAGACTCCCCCATTTGTTTTAGCTTGTCAGCATGCTTTGTCACACTTTGCAAGAAAAGCATGTGCTTGATGGTGCGTTCTAGAAGTGCATCTATGCTACACTGTTTAACCCCATCAAGGGAAATAAAGGATAGCATCAGTATTAGAATATCACTTAATTCTGACTATAAACAGAAGAATTTAAATCATGAGAGAAAAGAAGCAATTACTTTTGCACCATTTGGTACAATTTCCCGCAACTCTTTTACACGATCTTGAATCATTTGACGGTCTTTGGGCCTAGGTCTAGGGTTCTCTCCAGGTTTAAGTCTTTTTCGATATGATTTAGCTTTTTCATCATTTTTCCTAGAATATGCTGTTGAAACACTACTATCATGCTTCACGCTCTGACCCTGCTCAACCCAAGAACTGATTCGGGATCCATATAATGAAGTAGTTTGAGAACAATTTCCTCCATCATCCTTGCCACGGCCAGACTGAAAAGAATTGGATGCTACAGTCCCTGTCTTTTCAGTTCCTGCCTTTTCCAAGGATTTATTAAGTCCAAGTAACTCCCCTTGCACTAGATTAACCATATTCACCTGTCCACAAGTGGGAGATATAGCAGGAATAGACGAGTTACCGATCTTTGTCAATGTTGTCCTGCAAGAAAAAGTGTCATCCGATGTCTGCTTGGAAACAGAGTGAGCCCTAGAGACCACAGCATCTAAAAGATGCTCATTCCCCATCCCAGAGAATGTAGAACTGTCTAATATCCCATCATTAACTGAATAAAAATCAGAACTCATATCAGAAGCATTCATAGACATTTTACTGCCCTCAGCCATATTATGTCCATCAGCAAGCAAATTATTCCAGTCACCATTAAGGAGCTTATTTTTAAAATCTGCACCCAAAATATCAAACAAGTCATCCCCTGACTGAGGTTGCATGTATCCATTTTCAAATTTGGCATTGCTAGATTTCTGACTCGTATCTTGATAGCCAGCATTTTGACAATCATTAATAAAACTAGATACTTGCCCACTAAAAGGCATATGCTGACCAAGATGGGTCAATGGGTTGTTAAGGGAATGAAAAAAATCATTATCCACCTTTCCCTTCCTTGAAGCCAAACGAAATGGAGGATGCTTAGCATCTAACAAACTACTTCCTTCATCAGAGCCTCCTGAAAGCATGTAACTGGAAGTTAATTGATCCACCAGACTGGATAAAGGAGCCTCTGCTGCTTTAGATGAATTGGCATGTTTAAGCCCAGTACCAGCTAGGTGCATAGAACACATATTCACATCTGTTGATTTATGTTGGTTTGGAAGAGAGCATGGAAGTGAAACTGGAGTCATTTGACGACTCATCCCACCACATAGCTCACTTGTTTTGAAATATTGTGTAGGAAGAGAACCTCCCATTAAGCTCCCATCTTTTTTCAATTGAGATGCGACAAAGCTATCACCATTTGATTTATTCACAATTTTAGGACTCTGATCAGCAACATCTGACAAGATCTGTTGTTCAATTAACTTAAAGCTATCACAAGCATAACCTGATTGATCAATAAATGGTTGATAACAGAATGAGGACCTTGAACCATACAAAGAAGCCTGCTGATTCAGCCATGTATTTGAACCTGCAGGGATTACATCAGCTCCAACAACTCCATTCCGCAGTTGACCGCCAAAAGGAAGATCCAATTTCATTGCCGGAGTGAAATTTTGTTCATACTGGTCATCATGGGATTTGCCCAGCGTTTGGGTCAGGTTAGGGTTCTGAAATGTTGGTGCAGTAGCCTGTACATTATGCTCAATTTGTCTACCTAAAGAACCCAATAGTTGGCCAACTAGCTTTGATGGCTGAGAGAAGTTGCCCAGTTGGTTGTAGCCATTAGCTGCAAGAGTGGAGGAGTTCCTTGCCTTTAAATTTCCAGATGCACCCACAGAAACAAGCATTTCATTAGAAATGGGTACCCCGATGCTATCAACGGATTCTGTTGGTCCATAGTTTTCATGTAGAAGAGCTCCAGGGACGAGTCCCAGTTGCAGGATTAAACTCTTCACATAATTCACAAATCCAACGTTCTCCACAATCTGAAGCAGTAAGACCAGATGGACAAATTTATACTTAAAACAGGTAGATATAAGCAAACAAATCACCTTGGATTCAACAACAAATCAACCATGAAAAAGAGTCTTAAAATTAGTGAGAAGCAACAGCCAGTAATTTAGAGAACCATAAAATGTGGGATTCCTCAACTTGATACAACTGTACTAATGGTTTCAGTGATACAGAGACACAACCAATACTTCCCACCCACCCACTGCACCCCACAGAAAAAATTTTTAAAAATGAAATCAGCTGCACAGTAAATGAGATTTCTTAATTTGATTCCAGTCTCATCATTACAGTGGGCCTATAAAGATTAAGATTACTGGGTCAAATTTCGTATGAGTCAGTTTATTTTCACCTATTTTGCACATTACTTTTGCATTTACAGTTTATATATGATTCAAACTCGGTACATACACTGGTCACCCCAATATTTACCAAAACAAGACTGTTTCAACATAAATAAGATTTAACATTAATTCTTTCATATTTAAGAAAAAAAAATGAAATCAAAAGAACTTACAGCCGAGGAAGAACCAAGTTGAACAACGCCATGAGGAAGGACAGGAACAACTGCAACTGCCTGCAAACCAAATACAAATACTGTCATCAAACAGAAAATTTTCAAGCAATTTAATAGGCAGAAAATATGGACAGCTATCAGACCTGCATACCGCCAGCAAATTGAAGATGCAGCTCATTCTGAACCTGAAATCAGTAAAAGGAAAGTTATATCAAGCGGGATGCCTATAATACTGACCTCTGAAAAATAACTCTTAGCCTTCACATAAAATTGCATTTCAAGTTAGTTGACATTGACGCTAAAGAATTCATGCAATGACAACATTGTCACCTTTTAATGGATGAAAATTTTGATTAAGAATTTTAAATATAAAAGCAGCAACAAGAAAACGGCTTAAGAAATCATGCCACCCATGTCAAGTAGAAATTGAGGACATCTTCATTGCTATAGAACTCTCTGAGCAACTGACATCATCAGAAGTGTTTATATACCTCTGGTGGATGGGCATCTCCAATATGATTGTTTGCAAGAAACCATTGGTGATTTCCAGTGAATGCAGCTCGCCCCACTAATCTGGAAAACCAGAAAATTGAATGTTTCACAACAATTCAGTGCAAAATTGAAACATACATAAAATTTGAGACAAGATTAGCCAAATGAAAAAGAAGCATACCCTTCGCCCACTACATTAACCTGATTATTCATCATCATTTTGTTAATCAGCAACTGCACTCCCCCTGCTTGAATCCCGAGTAGAGAGATAGGTTCAGAAGAACTCCAACATCCCTCCCACTCTCCAAAGGGTATTTCAGGACGTGGCACCGATTCGTAGTGACATTCTTCCCATATTAATAACCTTTCATGAAAATAAAAGATGATGTTGAAAAATCAATAAAAACACAATATGTCACCACCAATCACTATCATAAACTCTAGACACAAATATATAAATTCACTAAGCTATCTTAGAAAAAAATAAAGAGAGAAAAATTTAGAAGGAACTGGTATCTAGACTTAACTTAAGGGGTAGAAGGAGAGAAAAAGAAAAAAAGAAAAATAAGAAAAATTAGAAGAAATTTAATTAGATCACATAGCTGCAGAACCATCGTTACCAGGCATACTAGTTTACTTTGCTTTTAAATCTATATATTCTAAAAGGCCAAACAAGGAATGACAAAAAAAGTAACTAATCAACACACTGGTTCAGTAGCTCAGAAAAAAATGTCAACGTTTACTTGCTTAAAACAAGAAAATAGAACCGAATAGAATCAAGCAAAGAAAGAGAGATACTGAATCAATACATTGATATACTAAAACCACTCAAATACAAAGAGAGCTTGTCAATATACTACAAATCAACTTTTCTACTGAGATTCTTAAAGACAAAACAGAATAAACCAAACGCATAATTCCAAAAAGGGCTTGTATTCGAATTAATATACATTATAGCAGTAACCAATCAGACTGCAACATATCAATCGCATCTTAGATGAAAGGTACCCTCACAAACCCAGCAAACAAAACACCCAGAAATAACATTAAAAATAAAAATTACCAATATTAGATCTTTTCTGTTCAATTACTGACGAAACACAGTACGAAAATATACAAAGATAAATATCAAAAAGGCGATATTTCATTAATATCCCTTGAATTTTTGTAAAAATCCATACGGTTTCAATAGTTTTGTTTCTAAGGTTTGCGATAGACTCTATGAAAAGGAAGGTTTCAGAGAAACTTTGGAGTAGATTTATAACGATATTAAGAATTTTCTGAAAAAATAAAGTTCGACGATGTCTACAGATAGTTCAGATACACCTCCACAAAAGAAATCCATTTTCTTAAATTTCCCTCCATTTCTTCAGTAACTAGACATAGAATAAACTGAAACATGCAATTTTGTTCATCATCAAACAAAGAATGAAAAGTAGAAAACTCACTTATTATTCTGACATCCGATCTTCCAAAAGACAGCGTAACACCATTGATTTCCAGTGCATAGAGCTTTCAACACTCGTCTTAACATAACTCCCATTGTTTTAACAAAATAAAAACCAATATCGAGCTAACGCGACAAAGAGAAACCCTAACTTCCTCTGCATGATCCTCTTCCAGCCTGCTTTGTCCTCAACCCTCCGCTCCTTATCCTCTCCGGATCCAAGTTCCCACCAATCATTCTTACAAAACCCAGTTCCATAAACTTAAGTAGTTCAATTAACAAACACCCCTTAGCTTCAACAGGGCAGCCGCCATTTGAATCGCAGTGAAGAATGAAGATGGCAAGTGTTTTTCTTTGTGCTGTGTCTTTACTTCCTTGTTTTCGTCACTGTCTGTCTGCTTTTGATATAGGACCAAAAATTTGGTCTACCAAAACAGACACGGAGTTTGTTAAAATTACATAGGAATGCCACTGTGGTAGTTTGGTCGGTTTTTAGTCAGAGAGATGTTGGTGAGTCTGAACGGGCTGAACAGATAGTGGAGGTTCGCCGTCGTTACGACGTCATTTATAATATTGCCATCTGCTTTGTGAGAAAATTACTGTACTGCCAGTACAGCGCAACTTCGAGTTTGTGAATACTGAAAGCAAAATCTCGTTACTCTACGAGACGTTGGAGCAAACTGGGATTGGGTAAATAACATAGAAATCCCTAATCTTTTGTTAAATTACTAAATATTCTCTGTATTAAACAAAACTGAGTAGTGAGGCCCCAAATGGGTTTGTTTTTGGACAAGGCAAATGTGTTGATATTTTAGACAAATATTATAATATTTTATATAAATTTATTAAAATAATTTATACTATTATTATTTATAAATCAAACATAATTATACACTAATTTAAAAATATTTTTCGAATATTATTATCTTTCTAATCGTTCATATTCTACGCGGACGTTATCAATTGTTAATATTCATTCAAGTTATTAGAAACATTATTGGAATACTCATTTCATAATTTACACAACCTTAAATTGAAATTATTGACAACATGCTCACTATTTATGATAAATACAGCCATTTACCAAAAAACTTCGAGTTTATTATCCATAATTTTTGTATTGTTGAATAAATCAAAAATGAGTATTTTTGAAAATATTTTTAGTAATCCAAATGAGGTGGTTGGCATATAGCAACGTCTCTCGACGTCGACATATGTGGTGGTGGTTTGAGGAAGTTCTTTATTTTTTAATAATTAATTATATGTGTATTAATTAATTTAAATAATACAAAAAAAATTAATAATAATATTTTTTATTATTTGATATTTAGAATCTAATACAACACCGAATAAATATGAAAGAGTATAAATTGAGTTTAATTTACTTATTTTAATGGAATTTAGTAAGTGCTACCATATGTGTTCTAAAAGTATATAAAAATATTAAGGGGATGAAATTAATTATAATATTATAAAGAAAAAATAATGTTGTCTACTTTCTTCTTCTTCTTCTTCTAGAAAACATTGTGTATTTGAACAATATAAATACAATAATTTAGAATTTGGGTTTTAAAGTTTTACCTTTGCGTTTACATTGAAGAATTTAGAATTTTGATCTTGGTCTTCATTTTTCTCTTAATGTCCAATTATATTTGTTAATATATAATTTTATCATCTCAAAATGGGAATATATTTTTGTCTCAAAATCTAAGACACATATGATCGATCTATCGTTTTCCTCATTGAACTTTGACAAAAGGGCATTCCTTCCTTTTAAGTTTATTTGAATATACATGAATACGAAATTCAAATGCTACAAGGACATTTTTGTAGGGGTGAGGTGATGCTAGAAAACATTCATTCGTATTAGTTTGTCAATCATGCGAAAGGGAAATTAAAGAAAAATAAAATAAATCAAGTACAAGAAAAAAGGGTTTTAACGGTTGATATCCAAGATATATTCTCTATTAATTTGTATATTTATTAGATTAAATTTAGTGTAATATATATTTATAATATAATTATTAATTAGCAGAGTTCAAATATATTTTTAACTTTTTATTTTAAAGTCAAATACAGTACTTTTTACCCACTCCAAAATGCAACAAAGGTGAATGCCCAAAAAATAGCTCATTTAAACTGCTTTATTAAACTCTCAAAAATATATAATAAGTTAAATCAATTTAATACAACATCATCTAACTCATATATTTTTGTGTTGGTGTTATTATAGTCATAAATAAGAATGAATGTTAAAGAAGATGAGCCGTTTTAATTACGATGACTTTCATAAACCCAAATTAATTTAATATAACATTTAATTAATATATTTGCTTGTGTTACTATAGACGATGAACTGTGTCGACCCTGCAAAGCTGATTTGTTTTCTTCCATTCAAATTGATCGTCCAATTAAAGGCATTTTCTCCATCTACACCCATCAAGAACAGCATATTTTGGGTTCCATTCCTTCTAATTTCTTGCAATGCTCACATTCACACGGATGATTACTGCCCTGTTGTTGTCTTATGCTTCACATCATGGACCTATATATCCCCATACATAATGCCTATGTATGGGAATGGAAACTAAGATTCAATTAACTATTAATTCATAATTCATCAAATCCAAAGCCTTAATTAGTATATTACAATTGTTTTTATTGAAATGGGATATGATTTCATTATTAATGCTCACCTACTTTGAGAGTATGAGTTCTATTCTTTTCTTGCTCCTTGTGGCTGACATGTCAGTTAGTGTCCTAACTCTTTTTTTTTCCACTAAATTCATTGGATAATATTTTTTAATTTATTATTAAATTTAATATGTGATGCTTCTATTCTGTACTCAATTCATTTTAATAATTAATAATTATTAAATCCTTAATTAAATACCATTTCTCCACATGGTGGGTGGCTTGTTAGGGATGCCGGCACATATTTTTGAGTAAAATGATCTAGGGTTTGATGATCATGATGATATAGACTAAGACCAACTCAAAAAAAATTGAATAGTTGGGTTTGGTTGATGACTGGTTCATATTCCATTAAAAAAATAATAATAATAATAACAGAAATTAAAAAGTAATAAAATAATATGAGGATGAGGATGGGGAAGTTACATAAAATGATGGAGCTATAGTTGGAGACACGTGGGGCGGGGGCGGAAACTGTTTTTTTATAATATTATTATTTTGATATTAGTAATTTTTTGTGGGAAATTGGGTAAAAGATTCGAATTCAAAAGTTGAAAGACACTGAGGATAAGTTTAGAATTATTGTAGCACGGTGTTGCAGTTGTTAAGATAGTCAAGTGTATGATAAATTATATTCTCAAAAATTTTATAATGTTTAAAAATAGAATAATTAAGTTTGGTAAATTTTTGGTCATTTAAAATGACTATAATAAATACATAATTTGTCATGCTTCAAAATAAGATCTCTTAATTGATAATTATTACATCTCTTCGCGTTATAATTTTAAAAATTAAAATCGTAATAAAAGAGTTCACAAAAATTTAAATATTATTATTTTTAAATTATAAAATATTTAAAATAAAGTTTAATAAAAAAATTATATAATAAAAATTATATAATTTTATTAAATATTTTATAATTAGTTTAAAATTAAATAATATTTTAAAATTATTAAATACAGTAAATCAAAATTAATAAATGACATTTAGTGAATATTATAAAAATAATTAGTCGAGAATAGAAAATATATTTGCGATCTCTAAACTTTCGAGAAATAATTATCATCTCTAAATAACTCTATACTCTGCTCACAATTACCTGTATTTGAAATATAAGAAGTAATCCGTAAGTGAATATAAAAACAAATCTTAAGAAAATATGTATAATTTGTACAACAATCATTTTATTTCGGTAAAAATCATGACATATATTTAAAAATCATTAAACAGACCTCCTTTCTCAACATTTACTTTGATCAAAAGTAAATTCAAGCTGTCAGTAAATTTTATATTATGAAAGCAAAATAGATTATGTTATTATATATATATATATATATATATACATTGTACAACAATGGATCATTTTACAAAAATCATGCCCTTTACTAACGTTAGTTTAGAATAGTCTATGAATTCACACATAATTATTCTCTATATTTTCGTGTAGTAGATCACTTCATTATAAATAATATCATCACCTTCCTTATATTGGTCTTACTAACATGCACACTTACCTAAATAGCCACTGTCTTAGTCCATCATAGATTACTTAACTCTATAGTTATAATTTTGATTCTTTTAGTCATGGCCTTTTTAGCCTTAATATTATAAATTAAATTAATAGTAACTGACTCTTCGACTAAAATCAATATAATCTCAATCATTCATGAAATCAAGAAATTCAAAATCAAAACATTTATAAGTGTACCATCATAAATCGAAATATATCAAATAATCATTAGTTTATCATAACTAGCTTCAAAACCTCATATAAATATAGATATTAATACCATTAAAATACACAAGCTATTTATATTATTTCAAAACAATAAAGTTAAATTATATTTTTTAATTTATAAAGCAAATAAGTTTGCATCAAATATTTTAAAAGTATTTAAAAAAAGTAAATTCACTTACAACTGGATAGAGTATACACTCTCTTTAGTCCTCGTGCATCAAAAATTTGCCGCACAGATTCTCGGCGCCTAAATCATATATATGGACAACTTATCAATTTTTATATCTTCAATTAAAATCAGTGCTACCTATATGTTATGAATATGCTTAATAAGCTAAAGTTTCTTAGTCTAACTTAATTGGTCGAGATTTTACAAAATTTTGATCATATATCTGATTTCTGCTAAATGAAATCTCATAACCATTCCTATATTATCATAATCATTTCAACACATAACAACATATAAATTCAACTCTCTAACTTATAACAGTATCTCCTGAAATAGTAACATTTTTTCAATCATATCAAAGCCTTACATTAAGCTATTCTACTTCCTAAGATATTATAATCAAGCTTGATTTCTATAATTATCAATTAACTCATCAATTTCTAATATAAGCATAGTAAACCTAATTCTAAATTTAATTAAACCACAATTTCATGCTTAAAACACATTAAAAAAACATACCAATAAATCGATTAAGATCTAAGAATGCTTATAGTATTGTCGGTTATCTAAAACTCTAATTTGCTTTGAAATCCTAATTCTCAATCTGGATTGAATAATCCGCCAAATTGAAAAATACAACTTGCTACATATAAAGGATGATGTTTATTTGTGATTTGTTAAAAAAATAGAATTTAATTGGTTGAAAAATAAAGAAATTGGAAGAAAAGGAAGAAGTTGCATACGATGAGAGAAAGAAAGGAAACAAAGAAATGAGGAGAGGGGAAGGGAGGAGGAAATGATTGATTCTTTCCTTCCTTTTGCTTTTGATAAAACCTAAGGAAAATATCCAAATATCGTTGAAGGTAAAGAAGAAAGAAGAATCCAGAAAGGATGAAAATGGCATTTCATAAGAGTAAAAGCGACATTGAGAGCTGTTTACCACGAAGGGAGGGAAATTCCGTGACTGAAATTACCAAGTCTGACATTGGACATCCTATTTTGAGGATGTCCAGTGCCATGGTCAGCTGGGAGAAGACTCCTGGGCCAGTTACCCTCTAGTTTTTGGGATATATTTTCTATACTATTCACTTTTTTAACTTTTAATTTCTTAACTTTGATTCTCTCTCATCTGACCTTAGATTTACCTCAAATTTATTTATATGTAATACATATTCTTTCCTCTTTTAGTAAAAACAAACAACTTGTCAATCGAACCTTTTTATCAAAGAAAATTTAGTTTAAAACCCCGAGTGTATTAATTATATCTCATGGCAAAATTTCTCAACCTTACTAAACTTTCATCAAATCATTTCAAATAACTTGATAAACTTAATATAGAGTTGGTAAATCAATTATGAAGAAAAAAATTGCATTCAAACTCGCATTTTACAAAAAATAATAAAAATATCTTTCTAGAATAAAATACCAAAAATGCCCTTAGTTTGAAAATCGAGTATTATATAATAAATTAAATATTATTTATATACTTTTAAAAAAAGTTACTACTCTTACTAATATGTTTTGTTATATTAGTAAATTATTATTTATTTAAAACTAATAAAAATAATTTGATATAATAAAAGTATAATGTTAAATAAATTACCTTTCGTGTAAAAATATTTGATGCTTTGCTTGTGTAGTGGTTGATAAAAAAAATTGAGAAAATAACATATAAACTCTTAAAATTTACTTTAATTTATAGTTTTGTTCTATTGATTTCAAGAATATTCATGGAAAACTCAATTGATTAGTTTAATACATGAATTTGAACGAAAATAAGAATAATAAAGTGCATTTAAATCTTTAATTCATTATAATCAAGTGAGTACTACAATGTTATAATAAAAAAATGAATAGACCATTCAAACTACAAAATAAGGATCTGCTTAGCTATTTTTAAAATTTCTGAAACTAATATGTACAATTGTGCAAATCCTAGGAGTGTTTTTATCAAAAAAAACTGATAATATAATAATAATAATAATAATACAATAAAATTAGGATTTATGAAAATACTTGATACAAATGTCTGTTAAAATAATGAGATTTTAATAAAAATTTTAAAAATTATATTAAACATCTTCAAGAATTGTTATAACTTATAAAGTAATTTATTACTATTATGTTAAAGAAATAATCAGTTTTCAAGAAAAATGGTTAAGTATTTGATAAATGGTAGTTTCGAAAATGTTATATGTACTTTAAAAATAGTGTAATATATATAACCACATACACGTATATGATAAAATTTAGTATTAAAGTTTTGTTATAATAAATAATATTAATCATAATAGACATATAATAAAAACAATTCATAAACACTATCAATCAAGTTTTTAATTAAAAAAATCACCATTGAAAGTGTAATTATATAATCATACAATAATAATATCAAGTTTCTTTCTACTAATAAATGATCATTTATTTAAAAATTATAATTTAATATAATAAAAACATAATATCAAAATAAAATAAACTTATTTGGTGAAAAAATCTGTGCTATATGCATTGATTGATAACAAAAATTATAATGTAATAACAAGGATAAATAGAATTACAGTTCATAAAAATATAATATACATAGTTTTTTTTGCTAAAATAATAAAATTATTATAAAATTTTTTTAAATCTCAAAATAAAAAAATGCGTTTAATTTAATAAAAGACAAGTCACCTTATTTCACCCAAAAGTAAAAATACCTAATTATATTAAAAATAAAAAATTATAATTATGATAATAATAAAAATATTTTTTTAATGCTCGTTGTTATTGTAATTCAAGTTTTAGATTGTTCATGAATTAGGGTGGCATTTAGGTGTATGAAACACAATATTAATAGATATTATAATTGATCAGATATTGAAAAAAATGTTGTTTGTCTTAATTAAATTTCATTTTTAATTTTTTATATATCAAAAACATTAAAATACCCCACAAAATAATCATTATATTATTACTACTATGAA
Organism: Trichilia hirta; assembly: GCA_035221805.1. Taxonomy (NCBI): domain Eukaryota; kingdom Viridiplantae; phylum Streptophyta; class Magnoliopsida; order Sapindales; family Meliaceae; genus Trichilia; species Trichilia hirta. The sequence continues at coordinate 4,631,528 of JAWDEX010000007.1, read as the reverse complement.
TTTTTTTATTAAAAAGGTAATAATTCATATTTTGAAGCTGCTGATACAATCAAAGTTCACACTAATACAATTCAATTTATCCTTCTATAGATGAAAATTGTCATTTAAAAATGTGAAAATCATAGATGAACATCATCATAATATATCTCTATCTATATATACAATAAAATATTTGAGTTTTCGTATATTATGATCCAATTTATGCCCTCTTATAATAGAGAAGACAATCAACTCCATAGTTTTAATAGACACGTGATATTATATATATATATTTTTAAAGACAGATAAGTTCAAAATATTATTAAAAATAAATAAAGATATTAAAACATTTGACAACTGGACAAATAATAGGGATTGAAATGGCAATTTGGAAAAGGCAACAAGCGACAGTAGTTGAATTTGTAGATATGCATATCTTTTTGTCACTAAAATCTTGGCCCACGCTGGATTTAGTTGTCTAAATAATAATCAATACAAAATGATTTCAAAGCCGAAGCCCGCGTCAACCTGACCAATGTATCCAAACAGTTTTAGGTAATGACCCACAAAGTTAACCATAGTCAATAATTCATTCATTTTCCATCCAAATGGAATAAACGAGGAGGGATTTGATTAAAAGAGTTTCCAGAGAATTTGCTATGAGTTTTGACCTATTTCAAAATTTATAGATTTTCTAATCTTTAATAGATTTTATATTTTCTAATCATAAAGAAAGTTAAAAAAACAACAACATATTTTACAAGATAATGACTTACAATAAATATTTTATAAGATATAAAATTGCACACGCAGAGCAAAGCAACATTAGTGCTTGTAAAAAAAGGTTAGTATTTATTTTATTATTTTAAATTTTTAAATAAATTTTTTACATTAGCCCTTGTAAAATTTGATCTTTAAATTTTGGCCCCTTCGTGATATAGATACTTAATTAATTGAAGGGTAAATTTAACATTTTGGCTTAATTAAGAGTTAATATATATTTATTTATTTTATTTTATTTTATAAGAGTCGAGCCTAATGGCAAGACGACAACAACAACAACAATAAAATCTCTTGATAAAAAAAGTCACTAAGTCTATAATTTCTTTGTGTTTGAATAAATTTTTTGTTTTATTATTCGAGCTTTCTTCTGGTTCTCTCTTCAAATTCTATTGTGGGAGTACAAAATCTCCTCTAACATAGTGGGAATAGATTTTTGAGCAATATTTTTAGAGTATAAATTTAAACATTTGACCAACCATGATTTGTAATAATAGAATACCGAAATTGAAAAAATTATTATTGTGAAAACTGACAAAGTGTGCAAATGCTTGGTCCACAACATTCCTTTGCAATTCACATCATTTTAAGAGAGAATGGGATGACGGAAAGGAAATCCATTAATTGAATGATAGTGATAAAGCCTAATGTAGAGAAGAGAAGAGATAAGCTGCTCAAAACAAAAGATGTTGGAGGAAATGGCATGACAATTTTGACTAACAGATGTTGGAGGAATGGGACGTGGTGGTTTTAATGACTTATTGGGTATTTATTTCCTAAATCCAATTTGGATTTTCCATCTTTATGCAATACAAATTCTCTTTGGTTATTAAATGATGTAAAATGAAAAAAGGATATTTATTTTCCTAAGGTTTATCGTATTTATATTTTAGTCCACTGAGTTAGAAATTAGAACACTTATTTCCTGAAGTATCAAATTATGGCACTTAGCCACCGGACAAAATTTTTTTTAAGGAAAATATTGTTAATGCCCTTTTCTCCAATTTAATATTATAATTAGAGTGATAATATTGATACTCTTTAAAAATAATCACACCACTCTTTTTTTAAAGATTACCAATCCAAAAAAATTTTAAAATTTATTACTTATGTTAAAATTAAAATTTTGATTTGGACGAACCGTTCTAAATATATTAAGGAGAAAATTGACGAAGATCTTTGTTCTTTTTCTTTGATATTTCTATCATCTTCTTCAAATTTTAACAGCATCAATATTAAAAAGGTAATACGTATTAATAAGGCAGTTGATAATAATCTTTCACCATTGAAATTAGTAGAATTATCTTCAAAAAGACAAAAATAACTTATAAAATTAAGGAAAAAAAAAAAAAAAAAAGAAAGGGAGAAGAGAGACTTTCACACATCTCAAAAGAATATCTTTTATTCGTAGACATAACTTCTTGAAAGCTTTCTAAGTCTCTTTCACCTGTTAGAATGGAGAACATTTTATGGAAGGTTGTCTTTCTCTTGATAATCTTTTTCAATTGAGATTCAATTGGTGGCACAGATGGCTCGGTTGGTGGTTGCTTGTTCAGAATGACCTTCATATCTTGTTTGTCTCCCCCATATTTTAATTTTACGACTCTCATTTAAACTTTTTAATTGAATAGGTGCTAACACAGATAGGTATTGTGGGAATATCACCAGCCTTGTGACAGTTAGTAAAAATGTTGGACAAGGCCCAGGCCCATCCCCAATCTAAGGTTTAGCTTCTTACTTTCTTCCATTGAACGACTCTCTCAGTCTTTTTTCTTTTTTCTTTTTTTAACATAATAAAATTGCGATATAGACTTTATCTTTCTATTTATTTGATAGCTCACTTGACAATCAGCTCCAACGAGCTAACTCTTAAGGAAGTCGTCAAAAATTTAAAATAAATAAATAAAACATGATCAAACTATTTTTTATTTTTATAATACATATTAAATAAAATATTTTAAAGTTATATTAAATATTTAATGTAATTATTTATTTAATATTATTAACGATATTATTTATTTTAATTTAATTTTTAAAAAATTAAAACTTTGTTTTTAATAATAAATTTAAACTTAATTCAAAAAATCTCGTAAATATATTCATTATATATATATATATTAAAAAAAAATTCTCTTATTTTAGTATGAAACTTGTTCTTATCTTATACTTATTTTAAAATTTATTGAAAATCACTTTTTATTTAAATATTTTTGCTTCAGTGTCGCTCTTTATTTTCTAAAATCAGAATATTACGTTTAAATTATACTAAAAACTTAATTGTAGAAAAAAGTAAATAAATAGATTTTCTTTTTAATTTTTTAAATAATTCATATCGTTACTTGAAAAGTTTATAAATTTTATAAAGGTGTTGTCATTCTTACTAGGAGTTTTATCGGACATGACCTATTTTTGAAATTGGAGAGTGGAAATACGTAAGTTTTAATGTAAATTTTCGGACTTCCCTATAATTGTATTTCAAAAGATATTTGATAATTTTTTATATAATTATATTGTAACCATAACATTGAGAAAAGACAAAAAAACAATTGGGTCCAATATTTCGTCTTGTCAACCAGCTTAACTATTTTATTAATTATATTGCTTGAAGCATAATCCTTCTTGCTACCGTATTAATTATTTTAACTACGCAGATATTGTTGTATATTTCACAAAATTTTATATTATATCGTATTATTTTTATTACATTATACAATATTAATATGATTAATTACGTTAATGGGGGTTATTAAAATGAATTATTATACAGAATAATTTTTTACAATATTATTCTAATTTCAAAGGGTATTTAATTAAAGTAAGCAAAGGGCTGCTAACTATGCAAAAACATACTAAAAATAAAAGGTATATTACTAACTACAAATTAAGACCATAATTTCACTATAAATATAATGAAAGAAAACCTTGTTATCCCTGTCCAATTTCCCACTACTTCTCTGCACACCTATTAAGTTTATTATAGAAAATGTTACGTTACATATATAGTTTTAGGATTTTATATTAAAATTGCACATTTATAAAATGAATAATCGTTATATTTTAAAGAAAACATCGTTATGAAACTTATTTTGCACCAAAATATTGTGTTTGACGACTGGAATTTTCCCAGTGCTATTATACACGCTTTGATTTGCTGTATATTCCTGATATCATGGTTGCATCATCGTTTTCTTAAATGTTTCCAATGTGTATTACATCTAAAATAAAGGAACATTAGATAAAATTTCAAATTTTATGTTTAAGCATTAATTGGTTTTTTAAGGAAGTTTAACAAATAACCATATTATATTATTATATAGAGCTGCACTAGTTACAAACATTATAATTCCATTTGTTATTATTGTACGATAACTTTTAAGGCATAGTTGATTGTGAGATAAAAATTGTTTATTTTCAATATTAATAAGAATACAATATTATCTTTTAGACTAATGCTTTATTATCCCGACTTTTTAATGTAAATTATTTGATAATTTTTTATTTTTTAATTTTGTCTTTGAAAATTTTAAATTAAATCAAGCCAAACTGTATAATTTACATGAGCATAATTGAAAAATATGAGAGTATCATGTAATTTGAAAAAGAAAAATGAGAATTTTTAGTATAGTAAGTCAAAAAGTAGGAAAAAACAGTAATTTATCCTATTAGTTTACTTAAATATTTGTATTTTAAAAATACAAATTTGACATAAATTAACGTTAATTAAGATTAAAATAACATTTATTTGTTCTAAGATTGAGTTAATTAACATCAAAGCATCTTGAAATTTTATTTATTTATTTTTATCTTAAAATTTTATAATACAAAATTTCAAATAAAAAGCAGGAAAATAATGCCAACTGACAAGTCAACTTTTGTAGCTGGGCCTTCTATTACTGCAATATTTGCGACCCATAAAATATAATATGGATTTAAAATGTAGTATTAACTCCAAACGTTTTAAAAACAAAAAAATCAGCAAGGTCCCTGAGATACAAGTGAAATTAATATAAATGCGTATCATTTCAAGATCAAATAAATTTGTTTTCCTTTCCAAATATATATGTCTGTGTATACATATATACATATAAAATATAAAGGCCTCCTAAAAATAAATACAAAATTTAAAGGTTTGAAAGATAAAATTTCATTTATCTAAAAAATTAAAATGACACATATTTTTTCATCTAATGTTTTGTTATAATTTTTAATTTATTAAAAATAATAAAATCTTAAATTTTATGATAAAGAGTTATAAATTATAAAAAATAATTAAATGAATCAAAAAATATGTACAGTTCATTCACTGCATCTTAATATGACCCCATGTAATATTGATTAATTAATAGTTATTTATATGATCAATCAAATCCATGGTCGATATAATTAGATACCTTAATTTTTTTGGAGTGACATTAATTAAAATCAAGAATAAGTAATGATGACTATAATGACTACTTATCTCAATGAAGAATCCGAAGTTAGTTCAGAGACTGTTATGTCTTAATTATGAAATTAAAGAAAACTCTGGACAGTTCCCCTTTTCCACCAACTTATTCATACCTTTGTTGAATTGATTGGACTGTCCAAATAACATTAATGGGATCAAATTCTCTCCAAAATAACTTTATCTGGAATTAACTGAATTCCCATTATTTGTGGTGGGATATTGGAATGTGGGAAAGAGAAAGATTAAAGTAGATGGTTTATACATATAAATAATTAATCAACAATAATTTATAAATAATGGTAATATATAGATTATACAAGTAGGATTCCATTAACTCATACATAATAAGTTTTTGCGTCATTCTTATACGGTCCAAGGGTATGCCTATCGATTATCTGTAGAAATTATGGTCATTTAAAAATAAAAATATATATTTTCAAGTTATATATATATATATATTAGTAGATTAATATTATAAAATTTACATTTAACTGTAAATATTAGTAGCTCAAGTGTAAGGAACGTGATTATGAATGCCTACTCTCACAATCCTAAATTTGGGATATGCAAGTTGGCGCAAATTAGGCTAGGTAGGTGGCTCTAGAATTAGGAACAATAGCGTGCAGGTAGTTAAGTAGTAGAGCTTATTACTCTGCATGAGCTGGTCGGAAACTAAAGCCGTTTTCCTGATAAACCCAAGGCAGGGCGAAACCAACGAGGCATATCGAGGTGGAAGGCAATACAACCTTGAACGGGAGAATTCGGGGTGCAAGAACCTGACGAGTTAATACTAATGCAGGTCAAGAATCATACTTATGGGTTAATGAGGAGCGCGACATCTGCGGAGTACAGCGCGTCACAATACGTAGCATTGAGCGCAGCATGAGCGGAGCATGCGTGTCGCACCACAAGCGCGGGAGATGAGCACAACACAAGGCAAAGATGTGAAGGGGTAGCGCACGCATAAAAGGGCACATGAGGGCACAACGGAGGTTATTCGAATGTGCAGGGGCCGGTACTCAAGTGTGCGGCGGCATGAGGCTGCGAGTACCCACAAGCATTGAGGCCTACGGCGCGAGTGAGCGCCAAGTAACGGACGAGACGCTTAGTGCTCAAGGGCACAGGTTGAAGGCCTCGGTGCGAGTGAGCGCCGAGCGACAGGCAGAAAGCTTAAGTGCTCAAGGGGGCATATGCATGAAGCCAGTGGCGCGAAAGAGCGTCAAGTGATGAGCAACGCTAATTGTGCAAGAGTGCATTGAATGAGACCTTAGGCGTGGGGGAGC
>JAWDEX010000007.1:4613085-4624939 GCA_035221805.1 Trichilia hirta | reverse complement strand
TCCAATTTCTTTGCTTGAGTGAAATTTTGTTCACAGTGATGATCATGGGATTTCCCCAGCAGTTGGGACAGGTTAGGGTTCTGAAATGTTGGTGCAGTAGCCTGTGCATTATGTTCAATGTGTTTACCCAAAGAACCCAACAGTCGGCCAAGTAGCCTCGATGACTGAGATAAGTTGCCCTGTTGGCTGTAGCCATTAGCTGCACGATTAGACAACCTTGTTCCATTAAAATTTCCAGATGCACCCACAGAAACAAGCATGTCATTAGAGACAGGTACCCCAACGTTATCAACGGGTTCCTTTGGTCCATAGTTTTCAGGTAGAAGAGCTCCAGGGAAACATCCCAGTTGCAGAATTAAATTTTTCACATAATTCACAAATTCGATGTTCTCCACAATCTGAAGCAGTAAGAACAGATATATAAATTTTTATACTTAAAACAGGTAGATATAAGCAACAAATTACCTTGGCTTCAACAACAAATCATGCACGAAAAAGAGTTAAAGTTAGTTAGAAACAACAGCCAGTAATTTAGAGAGTTTTTCAACTTGATACAACTGTCCTAATGGTTTCAGTGATACAAAGACAAAACCAATACTTCCCACCCCAGCCCACAGAAAATATTTAAAAACAACAGCTGCGTGGTAAATGAGATTGCTTAATTTGATCCCAGTCCCATCATTACAGTGAGCCAATAAAGATCCAGATTACTGGGTCAAAATGCATACGGGTGAGTTCATTTTCACCTTCTATTTGGCATATTGCTTTTACCTTTATGGTTTATATAAGATTCAAACTCAATAGATACTTTGGTCAACCTAATTTTTACCAAACCATGACTGTTTCAACATAAATAAGATTTGACATCAGTTCTTTCACATTTAAGAAAAGAATGGAATCAAGACTTACAGCCAAGGAAGAACCTAGTTGAACAACACCATGAGGAAGAACGGGAATAACTGCAACTGTCTGCAAACCAAATACAAATACCATCATCAAACAGAAAATTTTCAAGCAATTTAACAAGCAATATGGACAGCCATCAGACCTTCATGCCGGCTGAAAATTGAAGATGTACCTCATTCTGAACCTGAAATCAGTCAAAGGAAAGTTATATCAATCAGAATAACTATAATAGTGACCTCTGAACAATAGCTCTTAGTCTCACAGAAAATTATATTTCAAGTTAGGTAACATTGACACTAAAGAATTCATACAATTACAACATTGCTGTCTGCTAATGGATACAACTTTTGATTAAGAATTTTTAACTTTGAAAGTAACAAGGAGAAAAGGTCTTAAGGAATCATGCCACCCAAATAGAAATTTAGGACGTCTTGATTGCTATAGAAGTCTTCAAGCAACTGACATCAGCAGAAGTTTTATATACCTCTGGTGGATGGGCATCTCCATTATGATTGTTTGCAAGAAACCATTGGTGATTTCCGGTGAATGCAGCTCGCCCTACTAGTCTGGAAAACCATAAAAATTAATGTGTCACAACATTTCAGTGCAACAATGAAACATAGATAAAATTTGAGATAAGATTAGGAGAATCAAAAAGAAGCATACCCTTCGCCCACTACATTAACCTGATTATTCACCATCATTTTGTGAAGCAGCAATTGAACTCCCCCTCTTTGAACCCCGAATTCAGAAATAGTTTCGGAAGAACCCCAACATCCCTCCCACTCTCCAAATGGTATTTCAGGATATGGGGATTCGTAGTGACATCCTTCCCATATTAATAAGCTTCCAAGAAAATAAAGATGATGTTGAGAAATCAATATAAACACAATATGTCACGATAAATCACTATCATAAACTCTAGACACAAATACATAATTTCACTAAACTCGAAACCAAGACATCCGTAGCTTAGGAGAAAAAATGAGAGAAAAATTAGAAAAGGAACTGGATATCTAGACTTAGCTAAAGGGTAGAAGGAGAGAAGAAAAAAATAAAAGAAACCTTAATTAGATCAAATTGTTTGCAAACCCCCACCCATATTTTGTGAGCCATACTATTTTACTTTGCTTTTAATTATATATATTCTAAAAGGCCAAACAAGGAATGACAAAGAAAAGGTAACTAATCAGCGCATTGGTTCAGTAGCTTAGAACAAAAATGTCAACTTTTCCTTGCTTAAAACAAGAAAATAGAACCGAATAGATTCAAACAAAGAAAGGCAGATACTGAATCAATAGATTGATATACTAAAAAACACTCCAATACAAAGACAAAGAGGGCTCGTCAATATAATACAAATCAACTTTCCTACAGTGATTCTTAAAGACAAAATGGGATAAACCAAATCGCATAATTCCAAAAAAGGTCATATATTCGAATCAATACACGTTATAATAGTAACCAATAAGAATGTAACATATCAATAGTATCCTAGAAACAAGTTGAAAAGACACCCAGAAATAAAAATTAAAAATCAAAATAACCAATATTAGATTTTTTCTGTTTAATTACTGACGAAACACAATGAGAAAATACACAAGGATAAATATCAAAAGGGTGATATTTCATTAATATCCCTTGAAATTTTGTAAAAATCCATACAGACCTCAACAGTTCAGTCTTTTAGGTTTGTGACAAACTTTATTAAACTTCAAGGAAGGTTTCAGAGAAACTTTGGAGTAAATTTGCAACAATATTAAGAATTTTCTGAAGAAACTCAAATTCAATGGAGTCTACATATAGCTCCGATAAACCCCCGCAAAAAACATTCATTTTATTAAATTTGCCACTGTTTGTTCAGTAAATAAACAAAAAAAATCCGAAACAAGAAACTTTCTTCAACATCAAATAAAGAATGAAAAGCAGACAACTCACTTATTATTTTGGCATCCGATCTTCCAAACGACAGCGTAACACCATTGATTTCCAGCGCATAAAGCTTTCAAGACATGTTTTAACATAACACCCATTCTTTTAACAAATAAAAATTGCTATCGAGCTAACCCAACAACGGCAAATCCTAACTTCCTCTGCATGATCCTCTTCCAGCCTGCTTCGTCCTCAATCCTCCGCTCCTTCTCCTCTCCGGATCCAAGTTCCCACCAATCATTCGTAAAAAACCCATTTCCATAAACTTAAGAAATTCTAATTTAAATTAGCAGATACCCCTTAGCTTCAACAGGGCGGCCGCCATTGGAATGACAGTGAAGAATGAAGATGGCGAGCGTTTTTCTTTGTGCTTTCTGCTTTGCGTGTTGTGTTTTCACTACCAAGTTTTGGTCGCTATCTGTTTGTTTTTGATATAGGAAGAAAATTTTGGTCTACCAAATAAAAGGCATGCAATTTGTTAAAATTACAAAGGACTGCCACTGTGGTAGTTTTGTCGGTTTTTGGTCAGAGAGATGTTGGTGAGTCTGAACAGGTGACAAGACAGTGCGGGTCCGCTGTGCGATGACGCCATCTACGATATTGCCCTTGCTTGGCGAAAAAATTACGGTATGGCCAGAAAAAAACGATTTCGACAGTAAGTTCGTGAAACTGAAGCAAAATCGTGTAGGATATGATACGATGTCGTTCGGGCTAACTTCGGAGATCATGCTAATTAATTGGAGGGTAAATAACATAAAAGCCCCTAATATTTTGTTAAATTACTATATTTTCTCTGTATTATGATCTATAAATAAAATATAATTAAATACTCATCTCAAAATTATTTTTCGGATATTACTGTCTTCATATAGACAGTCAGGTCATATTCTACCGTCGACCACTGCCAATTGTCGATTGTTAATATTCGTTAAAGATATCCCAAATATTATTGGAATACTGGTTTTATGATTTACACAACCTTACAAACTATTAATTAAAATATTATAAAAAGAAAAAAAAAATGTGATATTCAAGAATTTAGATTTGTTATCTTAGTCTTCATCTTCATTTTCCCTCTTGATGTCCAATTATATTTGTGAATACATAATTTCATTATTTCAAAATGGGAATATATTTAATGTCTCAAAATCTAAGACATATGGTCGATCTGTCTTTTTGTACATCAAACTTAGACAAAAAGACATTCCTTCTTTTAAGATTTGTATGAATATCACATGAATATGAACTCCAAATACTACAAGGACAATTTTATAGGGGAGAGGTGATGCTAAAATACATTCATTTATATTAATTTAATAAAGAAAAGAATAAAATAAAATAAATATAAGTACAATAGAAATACCCATGATATATTTGTATATTCATTGTATTAAAAAATGACCCGTTTAAATTAATATAAAAACGCTTTATTAAACTTTTATCAACTCAAATTAATTTAATATAACATTTAATTAATATATTTTTAGTGGTATTATAGAGATGAATTGTGTTGAGCCCATAACCCAAAACTGCTTTTTGTTTTCTTCCATTCAAATTGATCATCCAATTAAAGGCATTTTCTCCATCTACGCGTATCAAGAACAACATTTTTTGGGTCCATTATTATTATTATTTCTTGCAATGTTCACATGCACATGGATGATTGTTATCATAATGTTGCCCGTGCTTCACATCATGCACCTACGTATCCCTATATATAAGCCTATACATGGGAATCGAATAATTAAGATTCAATTAACTACTAATTCATAATTAGTCAAATTCAAATCCTTAATTAAAATATTCAACTGTTTTTATAGAAATGAGATATGGTTTTATAATTAATTCTCACCACCTTTGAGAATAGGAGTTCTATTCTTTTCTTGCTCGTTGTGGATGACTTGTCAGTTATTGTCCTAACTTTTTTTCATTAAATTTATTGAATAATATTTTTTAATATATTATTAAATTTAATTTGTGATGCTTCTATTCTGTACTTAATTCATTTTAATAATTAATAATTATTAATCCATTAATTAAATACTAATTCTCCACATGGTGGGTGGCTTGTTAGGGCTGCGGACACACATTTTGAGTAAAAGGATCTAGGGTTTGGTGATCATGAATGATGATTTCTAAACCATAGATTAAGACCAACTCCAAAAAATTCAGTGGTTGGGATTGATTGATGACTGTTCATAATAATAATAATAATAATAATAAAAGACATTAAATAAAAATAAAAGAAAATGAGGACGAGGATGGGGAAGACACAGCATAAAAAGATGGAGCTAGAGCTGTATACACTTGGGGCTGAGGCTGAAGTTGCTTCTTTTTCAATTTTCAATTTTTATTTTTTTATTTTTGATATTAGTAATTTTTTTGTGGGAAATTGGGTAAAAGATTCTTATACAAAAGTCGACTAACTACGAGGGTAAATTTAGAATTAACATAGTATGATGTTGCAGTTGTTAAAATAGTTAAAATATATGATAAATGATGTCGTTAAAAATGATATAAATTCTAAAAAATAGAGTAATTATGTTGGGTAAATTTTTGATCATATTAAATGATTATAATAAATACATAGAAAAAGTAATTATTAAATATTATTTATATTTTTAAAATAATAATTATTAAAAATATAATTATACAATCATATAATAAGAATAATATATTACATATTATTTATTTAAAAACTAATAAAAATAATTTAATATAACAAAAGTATAATATTGAAATAAATTACTTTACCTGTACAATTTATTTGTCGACCCACTGATAAAAAAAATGAGAAAAATAACATAAAAATTTCTAAAATTTAATTTAATACATATTTTAGTCTTACTAATTTTAAGAATATTTGTGTAGATCACAATATATTATTTTAATTTGTTAATTTGAACAAAAATAAGGATAATATGGTGCATAAATAATTATAATTATAATTATAAAGTTATTACAATAATTATAATAGAAAAATAAAAAAATCATTTAAACTAACAAAAATTTTGAATGAACAGGGATTTGTATAGCTATTTTTAAAATTTGTGAAAGTAAAATAAATTTATTATTGAAATGTTGTAATAATATAATATTAATTATAATAGACAATAATGAAAATGATTTACAAATATTATCAGACAAGTTTTTAATAAAAAATATTACTATTAAAAGTATAATTATATATCATGCAGTAATGGTATTAAGTTTCATGATACCAATAAATAATCATTGATTTAAAAAATATTATAATAATAATATAATATAAAAATAAAATCAACTTATTTGATAAAATTTTGATGCTCTGTTTATTCATTGATAACAAAAATTATAATGTAAATAATAAAGATAAATATAATCAATGTTAAAATAATGAGTTGTCATAAAAACTTTTTAAATTATATTGAGAAAACGATTGTTTTTTATATTGTTGTTGTTGAATGTTTGAAAAATCTGAATTTTTAATAGATCTAAATGATTTGTTTGTTTGCTTTTTATATTTGAAATCTAAATCTAAATATTAAATTATTTTTAATAAAAAATATTTAAAAATTAATATTTTTATATTTATATTCTTATAATTTTACATATTAAATAATAATAAATCTTAAATTTTATTATATTTACTTATATAAAATAAATTCGTATTTTTTAATTTATGAATAGCATGATAAATCTAAAATAAAATAATAAAAAATAATAGTTATATTATTTTATTGTATCAAAATTTTTAAATTGTGCAATTTTTAATAAAAAATACGGATATTTTAAAAATAAAAAGGACAGAGTTGGGTTTTTATACGGGCAACAATGTAAATTAATTAATTAATTAATTAATTAAGAATATTTTTATTAATATATTTCATAAAACTTTTCAAACTTTTAAGAGTTAGGTAAAAATAAAAAATATTTTTTTATTAAGTAAAAGGTATCTTAAAAAATAATAATTGTAATTATCTGAAATAGATAAATTTAGACAATTAAATATTGAGATAAAAAACCCTCTAAATATTTTTATTTATTATTTGATATTTTTTTTAAAATAACCATTCTTTTATTTTTAAAAATTACTGCTAAATATGCAAAATTATAAAATAAGTAATTTAAAACATTTTTACCAAACACATATTAAGAAAAAGAGATGAAATAAACTGTTTATTATTACCATCTTAAACAGGGTCTTGATAACTTGCTTTTTATAAGCAACCTTCTCTTATAAAGTAAATTGCTTATAGCCCTTTTAGAGTAATTATAATTAATGTTATGTTTTTATTTTTATTTTTTAAAAATTGAATTCTACTCTTTTACTGCTATTCTGTGTCTGTACAAACTATGAAGCCTCATCCTGGAGTTTCCAGGGAAGATTGTGATTTACTCAATCAGACAATCATAACCAAAATGTTTGACAATATTATAATTAATCAGATATCTAAAATATAATTAAATCCAAAGTTTTTATAGACACGTGGCATTTTACATATATATATATATATTTTAAAAGTTCACAACAACATTAAAAAATAAATAAAAATAAAAACATTTGATAACTACACAGATAATAGAAATTAAAATGGCAAATTCTTTTTTGATTAAATTGAAATGGCAATTTGGTAAACGTAGTAAGTGAGTGTGGTTGAATTTGTAGATATGCATATCTTTTTTCTCACTAAAATACTTGGCCCACCATTGATTTAGTGTCTACATAATAATCAATTCAAAATGATTTAAAGCCTAAGCCCACGCCAACTTGACCAATATATCCAAAAAGTTTTAGGCAATGACCCACAAAGTTAACAAAAGTCAATGACTAATTCATTTTACAGCTAAATGGAATAAACAAAAGAGGGATTTAATTAAAAGATTTTCTATAGAATTTACTATGATTTTTGACCTATTTTAAGATTTATATATTTTTTAATTTTTAATAATTTTTATACCCTTAATCATAAAAGTCAAAAATTTATAAAAATATATTTTGCAAGACAATGACTTGCAAATAAAAGATTTCATAAGATATTAATCCTTTAATATATATATATATATATATATAGTTTTGATCCTTATATTTTGTCTCCCTCATAATACAAGTTGTGGCTCCACCCTTAATCTCGTGTAAGATAAATTTACAAAATAATATTTTGTGTTACAAAATTGTGTCTTGTTTATATATTTACTTAATTAATTGAAGGGTAAATTTTATATTTTAGCTTAATTAAGACTTAAAAGAATGTATATTTTTATTAAAGAGTCAAGCCTAATGGCAAGGCAAAAAAAAAAAAACAAAAAAAATCTCATCATCTAATTTCTTTATAAACAATAGGCACTAAAGTCTAGAAGTTTAACTTGAATTCACTTTGAGTCTAGAACTTTTCCGTTAATTCACTTTATATTGGTACGAAATTTTGTAAGTATAAAGTCTCCTCTAATATAGTAGGAATAGATTTTGAGTAATATTTTCAAAGTATAAATTTAAAGTTTTGACCAACCATGATTTGTAATAATAGAAATTCAAAAGTAAACAACAATAATAACAAAAAGAAAAAAAATATATATATATTGTCATTGTGAAAATTGACAAAGTGTTTAAGTGCTAGGTCCACCACATTCCCTTGCAATCCACGCATCATTTTAAGAGAGAATGGGATGACGGAAAGGAAATCCATTAATTGATATTTGTTAAGTGATAAAGCCAAGTGTAGAGAAGGGAAGAGATAAGCTTGCCAAAATGAAAAGACAAATAAATAGCATGATAATATTGACCAATAGATGTAGGAGGAATACGACATGGGGATTTTCAAATTTCGTTTTTCCATGTCAATACTATGAGAGGTTTCTTGGGTTATTTGGTAATATAAAATGAAAGAATGATATTTAATTCCCTAAGGTTTATCGTATTTATATTGTAGTCTAGTAACTTTGAAATTATAACTCTTATTTCATAAAGTTTCAAATTATGGCACTTTACCCTATAATAACATTTTTTTATGAAAAATATCATGGACTCCCTTCTCTCCAATTTGATATTATTAATAGAGTAAAGATGAAAAATGTTCTAATGATAATTTTTGTATGTTTTATATTTATAAATAAATTCTATTATTTAATAAACAATTTATTAAATTAAATGTAGCTACAAATTCAAATAATTAGGTACCACATATAACTTGAGTGAGTATCATATTATAAATTTTATCTTCCAAATGTATATCCTTATGTTCAAGAAATTAAATTTTCAAATAATCAAAATTTTGACTATATTATTAGATCTTACTCTGTGAGAACTTAAAATATATAACACATATATATAAATTTATTATTTACTCTAAATTAAGATCAATTAAGTTTACTAAAACTTATGTGAATTAAAAATTAATGATATTTATTTAATTATATTTTAATTTACAAAGTCTAATTTAATGTGTAACATATCCACTATTTTTCTATTCGCAATGATAAATTATTCACTAAAAAATAAAAAAGAGCCACAACCTTACATTATAAAATACACATTTCATAAATATCTTAGAATAATTTTTTATTTATAAAAAAATTGTAATTTATATTTTTCTACATTAGCATTTAATGCCTAATACATAATCACTTATTTTATAAATAATGTAAGTTAATAATATATATTGAATTTATATGTAATAACTAAAACTTATTAAATTCAAAAATTATTATATCATATACTTTAAGGCCACATATAATGTTATATCTAACAACCACCACCTCGATATTAAAGATGTATATAGGTTTAATTAGATATTATTTTTTTAGCATAATTATAGTTAGACTAAAATTATAATATAAAAATAAGGAATTTTATAATAGTTTTAAAAGGGAGTTACTAATTCTACTCTTTTCAATATTATTTTTAAAAACTAAAAATAATTATTTATATAATAATGATATAGAAAAAAATATAGTTTATAAAATATAATATATAAATCTACTTTTTTTGAAATGAATAAAAATTATGCTATTTTGAATTATTTTTGTATAACTACGATATTTTTAGAATGCATGTTACTTTATAAATCACCTTATATTTTATAATACTCTCTATAAAATAATTATATAAAAATATTTTAGAAAAATAATCAATATAAGATAAAAATTTATTATTATTAATAAATATTGTTAATCTATTCACAAGTAAAAAATATTGGCGAAAATTTTAATCAAATTAACCAAAGATAGTATTGAATCGTAAAACCCAATAATATTATAAGCTACAATATTATTTCTTTCAAGAATTTAGCATAATTTCTAAGCAAGAATATATTTTCAAGATTTGTTATTAATGTTATTACTATTATCTCCAAACAGTCCTGCCCTACCACCATTGTCTCCATCACTACCATCTAAAGCTTATCCATCACATTAACAGTTTTAAATTGTCTCGTTATTACTGCTTCTCCAATTTCTCTCATGCATTATTAATTCTCTTCATAAAATATTCTATTCCTTAAATCTTTTATCGAAACAATTTTTTAAAATAATTCAATTGAGTTTTGGACATTAAAATTTTCAAATATTTTTAATATTACTGATTTTTTTTATGAACTAAATTTTTGAAAACTTATTCTTAATATCTATAAAAGTTATTTATTTTAATAAATCGCAAAAAGTGTGCAAACTTATAAGAAGAATATTTTGATATTGAAAAAAAGACGTTCTTTTATTTGATATTACTCATTATCATTATTTATTTCGACCGTGCTATTGTCGAGTTATTTTATATGATAAAATATATGAATTTTTAAAATACTAAAATTTGTTTTTATAATATTAACCAGTTATTTTTGGAGAGTTTATTATTTATGTTCTGGTTATTAATTAAAAAAAGGAGTTCAATAATATATATATATATATATTTTTTATAAGTAGGGTATTCAATGATGTTTTTCTTATATCAAAGTTAGGAATATATGTCTTAATTTAAACCTTCGAGAGTAAGTGTCCCAATTTCAAAATTATAGGACTAAAGTTTAGATACTCTAAAATTTAGGACCTCGAGTATCATTCAAAAATATATAAAAGTCGTTCACGTTTTTCTTGCAATATTTAGTAAACACTTGTCAAAATACTATTTGTGTAGATCAATCCACTGAATTTTGGATGGAATTGAAACCCTATATGAGTTGGCGTGATCCTTGAATTCATAATCAAATGTGGGTTTCCAATCCATCGGGTCCCCAAGCCATTATTATTGAATATCAAAAGCATAAATACAATATTCTTAATTGAAAGTTTAATTATACGTCTCCGTTTTATTGATGATTATTGATGATAATCTGTTTCTTTTGTTTTTCTAATCCTCTCATTTGTTGGAACATGGGACCAACTCAATGATGAATTAAAAATCATTGATTAGTTTGTTTCCAAATTGCTTTAATTATACCTAATAACACTATATGCATGCTTTTGAAAATGGTTATATATACAAATGGAGCTTAGTCATTGGGTTATGTACTATTTTGGATATTGTTGAACAACTTTCTGACCAAGAATTTTGAAAAACTTTCTAACCAAGAGTTTTGAAAATATACATAACCTATGTTTGATTTGATTTTGAAATTGTTTAAAATTATGGTGACGTTTCTACTAACACATAATCAAACTCAAAGCAAAATCAATGACTACAAAAAAAATTAATTATGCATATGATAATCTTTTTTTTTTTATGACGAAAAAATTCTTATATTCAATCGTCACTGCAGCGGTCGGCTATATACGGATCAGACACTTACTTTTTTAAGGTACGTATCCGCAGATCACATAACACCTGTCCTCAATCAATTAAAATCATGTATAAGGACCACACTGCAGTGGTACTAAATACAGAATAAAATCCCGACTGCACCAGACTCTTACACCTGAATGTACTCCAAGAAATTTGAATTCAGGACTAGCACAAATACTCTCTAAAATAGAATCATTCGACTATACCTAATAGGTGCAATAATCTTTTTTTATTAACTAAAAAAATAATTTTATATCATTACTT
>JAWDEX010000007.1:4591615-4603663 GCA_035221805.1 Trichilia hirta | reverse complement strand
TGGGCCCAAGCAGCGCGCCTGTGGTAACCCCAGACAGGACCAACCCCAGACCCGCAGTACCAACCGGCGTGGTAAACACCCCGGCACCACCAGACTCTTACGCAGAAGACAGCATGAGGGATCGAACGCAAGACCTCGCAAAGCGAAGACCCACGCCCGAGCCACCCAAGCCGCACCCACGGGTGGTATCTCTCTTTCTTTTGTTCTTTTAAAATATTAATTTAAACTAATATAAACTACTTTTTTTTTTTTTTCCTTAACATTATAATAAAATTTTTTCTAAAAGTTTGAACGAATACTATTATAGTATGAATTACAAAGAGTTTGAATTTAAATATCTACGTTCAATTAGATGATATCTTCTTTCTATTAATGTTTTTTTGGGTAAGAAAATATTTTCATGCTGATGCGAAGGATTGAACCCACAACCCAAGGTGCTTGAGATCGATTGTACATTGAGCAACCATTTTGGTTATGAGTGGTTTTTCTATACTGCTTAAGTTGAGGTCATCAAACTATAAAATTTTTGGCAGATCCTAATCACTTCAATCGGTTTGAAGGCTCTTGGGAAGTGGGCAATCACTTAGTGCAAGTGGTTTTCTCTAGACTAGCCGGTTAGAAGGAATGTTAACAATATGAACCTTGTGCCATACCCATAGACATAAATGCAACTTTTATGTATCAAATTTGACCTGTAAATTTACTCACCTTCATAGTCGAATACAAATAAGTTTCAAAGAAGATGGTTTATTTCAATTATTGCAAATTATTTGATCGAATTCTACATAATATTATTTAATATATTAGAGAGTGTATCAAATTAGCTCTCTCTAATGCAAAATAGTTCCGCCAGAACTAGTTTAGCTAGGGTGAACATGACACTTGTTGGTATATAATAAGAATTTTTGGCAGTTCCATGGGTCCTATATATTGAAACTGAATTGAACAAACTACAAATATAATCTAACGGCGATGGCGATGGCGGAGATTCGCAGTTAGATTGCTATAACTTATTGTTATTTTAATGAAGGGAAAGAATTAAGTGGGTAAGACATTACTGGGGTTAAGATTATATAGCTAGGCTAGGTAATAAGGTACTAAGGTTAAAATATATAGTCGGGTAGTTAACGGATACAGCCTCTGAAGTTTCAAGAAATCATATTTAGATAGAAAATTTGCCTAAAATTATTAATACTGTCCTTGACCGTGATATTATTTTTATTGACACTTAACTTTAAGATTAAACTAACATTTAACAAATAAACTCACACGGAAGAACAGCTGGAAGCAATGAATCAAAACTTGGTATAGAGATTAAACACTATACATTATATTTAGAAGCCAAATAGATATATTAGACAAATCAGTATTCATTATATTTAGAAGCGAGATGCTAAATCATCTTATTGAGCAACACACTATGTCAATTGGTAGGACTTTTTTTTATATCAGGGATTGACGATTGACTTGAACTTATGATGCGGACAAATTTATACTTCATTGATGGATTAAGTTTATAATAGTCAAATTGAGAATAGGTCATTTTTTAAAAATTGCTTATATTAATCTTTGTTTTGGTAGTTGTTGATTTAATCCAAGTACCGATAGTACTTGTAGCATTAGGTGAATAGAAGTTATTAGAATGATATAATAGCACCAATTAGCCAAAGGGATGACATTGGCCTCTCTTTTGGATTGAATTTTTTCCCTTCGTTTATTTTGTGGACATTTTTTAAGAGGATGGCGGATCTCAGAAACTGGAAGACAGAATTTTTATTGTTGCTGTGAATGGCAAAGAATTTGAGTATCGAAGATTAGAAATTTTTTTGTTTACTAACATGCAGGAGTTGAGAATTCAGAGACATAGAAAAGTTAAAAAATAATTTCTGAAATATATAATTAAATATAGTTAATATTTTGCCTTTAAAATTAATCGGAGAGATATTGTAATTTTACCTAAACCTTTTCTCTCGTTGTTATATCTTAAAACATCGGGGTAGGTATCCGTTAATTACCCTAACAAACAAGGGATTACACATCGGGGTTTTGTAGTTTTGTTTGTGGGCATTGAATTGAGGGGCCTATTTATTTGGAGAAAAACCAAACCAGCCACGCTTGCGTGTTTAACGGGGCTTTCGGTGAGAAAATGACATTATACATTGACCCACATTTTGTAGCTAATCAATGATCAATCCACTCTCTACTCTCAATATAGAATACCCCATTGGCCTCATATCCAAGCGTGTAAAACAAACTCAAGTTAATTTTGGCTACTTTTATCAGCAGGTTTCTACTATCGTTACCCTGTCGGCATCGATATCATCATCAAAATTATAAATTCATTAATTAATATATACATTTTTTTTTCCTGTTTTGTGGACATCCGTGTTTACAAATATATGAATATGAAATGATACATCATTGAATTGATGAATGAAAAATACAATAGTTTATTACATCAAACCCTTATTTATATAAATTCTTTTCATAATTAATATACATCAATATCAAGTGAAATATAATTAGGATTACAATGGTTAAGTTACCACTTGAACTAAAAATAAAAATTTATATTGACAAACAGAAGGTGCCTCACGTCCTAAACTAATATTAAGCAAGTTTATCACTGAAATAAGTTTAATAAAGATAAAAGAGAGAGAGAGAGAGAAAAAGAAAAAAGAAAATGAAGAGTTCACATAGAGTCTAAATTATTTTTAAAAAATTGTAAATTCAAATCACATAGTTGTAATAGAATCCTAAACCTCTCAATCAAATTAGCTCTAATACCATGTTACTTCAAATTATAATCATATAAGATTTAAAATGATATATCGTCATATCAATACGAAATACAATAGTGTATTACTTTAAATCCTTTATTATATAAAAGTTTTCATAAATAAAATATATCAATATCAAGTTGAAAGAAAATAAAGGTTATGATTTCCTATAACGTTAGTTTAAGAGTGGAGTAGGTCACAATAAGATTGAAAGATATATTACAATAAAAGACTAACATCAAGTCAAACACATTTTCAGATCAACACAAGTAAGCATTAAAAAATGTAATTTCTCATATTACTGCTAAGTATTTAATTAAATTTTTAAGAGTTGAAGAATAAAACATATATTTAAACTCTACTCATTTATTTATCTTTTTAAATTTTTTATAAAAATTTAATTTCAAGCCAAACGTAATTAGATTTAAAATATCGTATGGCACAGGGAAAACGCGTAATTAGGGTTCCAGTTTCGTATTGCCTGAGTTTAAGACTGAAATGGGGCAAAGCAAGATTGAAGGATGCGTACAATTTCTTCGAGCGCGTGGTTGAGTAGATGGAAAAAGCGAATAGGGATTGGATTGATAATGGAAGCTTTGAGTAAGATGTGGCTCCAGATGTTCAAAGTGTAATTGACTTTCGGGAGTTTTGGTGGACCATGGAAAGATGATATTTTAGCCAACATGCAAAAAGCAAGTCTCTGCATTGGATGGATAAGGGTTTCAGTCACATCATTAATAGGATCTATAATGACATTACATTCATGGACACTGAACCTAGAAAGAAGCAAACTTAATTATCATACCTTCTCTCTCAACAACATTATTAGTTTATAGTAAATATCTTGAACTGTTGAAAGTGAAATCACATTTGTATCAGTGATATTTATGAGAATTGTTATAAAGTCTATGTTACATTTGTGATTTACATGACATACCTTAATTCCGTGTTCTCAAGTGCTAATACCATTAAAAGTTACAGGGATTTTTGAACGCAAGGATGTTCTTATTAACAATTGTTAATGATTTATTAGGAGTGTAAATTATAATATATGTTCCTTCTTTTCTTATTTATCCATTCTCTTATCAAAATTTATTTTTAAATAATATTTTTATTTTTATATATAGATTTAAAATTTTGAATATAGCAATGATCTAATAGCGTATCAAACCCAAATCTTGATTTTTGAAATTTAACATGTTAAGTTTTATTTTAATTAATTTTAATTTATTTATTTATTTTTTTAACTTGGCCCTTCAACTTTTAATATCCTAAATTCACATAATGGTAAATCTAAATCATTAAATGAGATTATATTTCATGTGAGAAGGTCTGTTAATACTTACTTTTAAATACTATTATCAAATTCTCACCTTTAGTTTAAACTCTTAGGTCTTGCAGTACATTTTTTAAATTTCTTAAAGGTCTATGAAATTCAGGGAATTTGATTGTTTTTTCTCTATAAATCTCCTAAAGGTCGTAGGGGCACAAAGTTTTGATGATATATAGCATAGCAGGTTTATATATAATTAATTATTACATTTTGAAGTAAAGTCAGAGTGACGGGCTTTTTAATTTTATTAATTTATAAAGACATGCCTAAGTACAAATGAAAGATTTCCTAGCTAGCTACCTCCCACATCATTGCTATCTAGAATTGGCAGTTAAATTATTTAATTGCACGAGATGGATAGATAAATAGATGCATTAATTTAATCCCTATTTTTTTTTTATCCGATAGTTAGATAATTAGTTCATTATCATCGAGTTATCAATTGTAATTAAAGTTAATAATGATATATAATTATTCTTCAAAGTGAAATCACACTTGTCATGTCCTCTCATTTATAAGCTAATTACCCGACCGACTTATATATATCTCCTTTTTTTAATTGACATTTCTCAATCACCTTTTTTTTATATGTTTCCACACATAATATATTTCAAAACTTCTGTGTGCAATCCATTTACCTTAAATTACATACTTTTAGGGTTACGTAGCCACTATGCCCCTACAGTGACGTAGCCACTATACCCCTTACAATGAAACGAAAGTGAGAACAATATAATCTATATATAATATATGAGTAACTATAGAGATGCACATTTTTTGTAAAAATTTGCCGTACAAATTAGTATAAAGTTGACATGATATAGTCAGGGTCCTATAAAAGCTTGCATTGGCATGCATTCTTACCATTTTGACCCTTGGAACTAAATATATACTTCTTTTTTATTTTCCTCTATCTAAATTTGTGATGTTTACTTGTAATATAAATCTTGCTCCACTCCTGATTATAGTTATATTATGATCACATTATTTATTATTTTGATTTTCATATTCTAATGAAAATAATTCATGGGATAGTAATATAACTCTATCAAATTAATTTATTAAATTAATTTGTATATATAATACTATTCATAAAATATCGGCTAATTATTAAAGGTCCATAAATGGTGGTTTATTTAATAAATGTTTAGATAGCATCAAATAGTTGCATTAATAATAACAGAATTGCAAATGTACAATAAAATGAAGAATTGAGTATTAGATAAATAAATTTACGCTCGCTTATTGTAATATGTATATGTGTGGCATTAATGAATTATTTGCAACCTACATTATGTTGGGAAAGTAGTCATTGTAGAAAGAATTATTTGCAGGATTTAAAATGATTGTATATCAAATTCTATTACTAAAATTTATAAAGTTCATGGGCAATTTATAATTATTCAATTGAACTTGAGAAAATCGTGCTTTTATTTTGCCATTCAAAATGCTGGTTAATGTTGTATGATTAGATTGGATGGTCTCTTTAGAACTAGTCTTCCTCTGTTCGAATATATTTCATGCTATATGATACATAATTTAACAAATAGCATAATCTAACTAGCTGTTTCAAGGAAGCAGTTATTATTATTTATGATAACTCTATTACTTTTTCAATGTTAAAAGGGTTAGTACTGTAAGAATGAATAAGTGATAATCATCTATTTTTTATTTTTTATTTTTGAGGGAACACACTTTAATAATCACAAAGGTCAAACATTAACTAGCTTTCCTTCATAGCCACTGTTTTAATGGTGGGCAGTACTGTTCAATGTTGCCATCGATACTGTGTGATTTAAAAAATAAAAAAAATATTGTCTCACACTTTTACTTTTTGAAAAAAATAACATTTTAATTATTAATGAAATTAAAAGAAAGAGAGAGAGAAAGATAATAATTTCAAGAGAAATAATGATATATTACTTCTTAATATAAATCACTTAAAACAATAATATAAAGTAATTTTCACTAATTAGAATTGTTAGACTTATAATTTATATGGTTGTTTTTATATGTTTTTCATTGAATTATAACTTTGTGTGATTATATTATGATTTTATTTAGTAATGTAGTGTGTCATTTTTAAGTCGTTACTATTGTATATATAATAAAAATTTTAAATATTAGATATCAAATAAAAATGTCTGAATTTCATTAAATTTTTTAATTTAATTTCAAAATATAAAAATTTACTATCATTTCAATAAAACCTATAAATAAATTTAATTTTTCACTTGACTTTACAAATGAAGCTGAAAAAATATTTAATAAATAATCATTTTTAATACCACGGTCACTTTTTTAATTAATATTTAATATTTCTTTCTATCTTATTGTTACTCTAATCCTTCAATGTAAAATATAAGTTCAAGATTATTGTATTTTATTTTCTGTGTTCCGAATGCTTTATCTTTTATATCTTGCATCCAACCAAATAAATTCTAAAAATCAAAATAAAAATCAAAAACAAATTAGAAAAACCATTGATTCACTTAAAGTCATAAAAGCAATGGTGATTCTTACTCTATATTATTTAGGCTTAGGTGGAAATAGACGTTTCCTCGTTTTTCTGCAGTCTGTAGAGCTGACCCACTTAATTCTCTTGTAGTTTTTATTTTTTATTGCCATTTTATATTTACAATTCTCTCTCTTTCTATTTGTTAATTTTATGATTCTTTATCACACTTGCCTGCATGAAATGATTCGAAAACAAAAACAAAACACTGGAATTTTGGTATCTATAATTTTCTCTTCAATCAATAGCCGCAGTTAGGTATCCTAACACAGAGAGATAAATTTGGATACATTTAAAAATATATTATTTTATATTATAGAAAAAGTGATATACACTTCTTAATTTTTGTATTTTAATTTTATTAATAAATATTCAAGTAAGGACGGAGTTAATAAATATAGTATATTTTTATCACATAAATATAGTATATTTTTAAAAAAATCATAATTATATAAAATATAAATATTTTATTTTTATTTAAATTTAGATATTAAATTAAAGTCTGTATTTAACTAAATTTTAAAAATATATTCATCTTTTACTCACCCCTTGTATATATAAGTTGTGAAACAGTCAATTAAAATGTTCTTTTCTTTTTTCTTTTTTCTTAAAAAGAAAAGTAGCAGAAACACTGCTATCATTGTCTGTACTCTTTTTTAACCTCTCACCTCATCTATCCTTTATATCTTATCATTTTCGTTTGGAAGAGAATGGCAGAAATGAGCTCTGACAAGATCTGCTGCAGCAGAAAACCACAGGAATAAAAGGATTACTCTTCCTCGTGTGATTGAAACATTATAGTCGAAAGATATAGGCTTCTGTACTACCGAATCATCTCTCTGAAACACAACTGCCTTTTTACAGGTGATTCATCCATTATCAGCTTTTCAGTGATTTGTACGTTTCAACAAAATCTAGCTTTCCATCTATATATATATTATTTCTATTATTTTGACAGCTTCAGCTGCTTTTGGTTTTTCTTACTTTCTTCTACTTCCTTTCGAATGAGTTTTTGATTTTTGTATGTATTGTTGTAAATTTATTGTCGGTTTTCATAAAGGTGCTGATTATGTTGAAGTTTTTTTTTTTTTTGAAAAATATTATCTTCAAGTTATCTAATTTAATTTTCAGGTTATGATATGATTAAGGGAAAGAAGTTGTTTGCATCTGATACTGACTGAGATTTTGTATGCTGAAAGCTGAAGATTTGTCTTTCAAATCGATGGCGACGTACTTTCATGTGATGAACTCAGAAATCCAAGGTGGTGATGGGATGCAAACGCTGTATCTCATGAACCCAAACTACGTACCTTACTCTGATACAACATCTCTTCCGAGCAACGCGCTGCTCCTGAACCCCGTTAACCTATCTCACGCGCCGCCGTCAAACGATCATCACCATCCGCTCGTAGGGATACCTCTCCCAGCACCGTCGAACAACACCGAGCAAACCAGTTCCGAAGATATTAACCGTTCATCTTCCTTACAAGGAGCCGTTCCCAGTGTTCACTACGACTTATGGAGCTCAATCGATCATAATTCAGGACAAAATAACACCCAGATGGTCTCTTTGGCGGCATCCACAAATAATTCTTATCAGTTGGGATTGTTCCGGCAGGCAGCTTCGTTGGCATCGTGTAGGCAACAGGGTTTGTCGCTGAGTCTTTCATCGCAGGCACAACAAGCAACAGCAGCAGCTTATAACAGCCCAATTAATGGCGAAGCTGATCATCATTTTCGTGAAGGAGGGCGAGGTCCAGTCACAGTTATAACATCAGGCGATTTAATGAGGGTATCGGAGAGTTCTCCTTCGTCGGTTTCCGTTGTGACGAATGGAGTTTCCGGCATGCAAAATGTTATTTTAGGGTCTAAGTACTTGAGGGCTGCACAAGAGCTTCTTGATGAAGTTGTTAAAGTGGAGAATGTGATTATAAAGACGGACTCCATTGAAGGGATCAAAGATCAAAGCATGAAATCGAGCAAAGAATTGAGTTTGGCTGCAGTTGGAGAAGAATCAAATGGAGGTGAAAGCAGTACCAAGCCTTCGGCTGAGTTAACCACAGCGCAAAGGCAGGAGCTTCAGATAAAGAAAGCAAAACTTAGTAACATGCTTGAGGAGGTTTGTTTATCTAATTTAATTGTAGCCATCTTTCTTAATCAATATTCTCTATGTATTAAGATCTCTACCAGAAAAATCGAAAGGAAAGATAGTTATTTAGATAATATATGTTCTAATTTTTACCCAGAAGATGATGGAAGCTCCAATCATACAGGTTAAAAATGAAACTGAGGGACGTACAGTCTTCAGGTCTTTTTGTTCTGTACACTTAGTATTGCTCGGCAGTGAAGTTTTCATGGCAATTGGGTCCCTATTCATTTAAGACAAAAACTTCAATTCCTTTAGCACTGGGTCACTGATAGTATTTGAGATTGTCCTTATTAACTGTACTTGATAAGATTGCCTTGTGACTTACTGTCAACTAACTTTAATTTTCATATTGTTGGGTCATTTTGAAGGTTGAGGAACGATACAATCAGTATCACCACCAAATGCAAGTAGTCGTCTCTGCATTCGAGCAGGCAGCAGGTTTTGGCTCAGCAAAAGCGTACACTTCACTTGCTTTATGGACAATCTCCAAGCAATTTCGGTGTCTCAAAGATGCAATCTCCCTGCAAATCAAGGCAACCACCAAGAAATTAGGGCAAGACGACTGTTTAGGAGCAAAGGCGGAGAGCTCCAGACTGAGGTATGTCGATCATCAGCTTCGACAACAAAGAGCACTTCAACATCTGGGAATGATGCAACATCATGCTTGGAGACCACAGAGAGGATTGCCTGAAAGAGCAGTTACCATCCTTCGAGCTTGGCTCTTTGAGCATTTCCTTCACCCGTAAATGCTGAACGCTCTTTAAAAACATACTGTGCAAATTTTTTGTTCTGTTTCACTTGTAACATTTTTTGGTTCAGGTATCCTAAAGATTCTGATAAACACATGCTTGCAAAACAGACGGGGCTTGCCAGGAGTCAGGTAATAAGAAACATTAGTTCGTTTTCTATTCTGAGACGCTGAAAACTCCATTGCAAACTTATTTGATATATACGCAGGTATCTAACTGGTTTATAAATGCTCGAGTTCGCCTTTGGAAACCAATGGTTGAAGAAATGTACTTAGAGGAAATTAAGGAGCAAGAACAAAATGTTTCTGAGAATGCGAGGAAAGTTACCGAGAGCAAGGAGCCAGGATCAAACACCGCTTTCCCTGAAGAGATCAAACAAGGGAAAGCTCTTCAAGCTAAAGGAGAAAAATCCACTAATCAAATTGCATCTCCAACTGAAATTCCAAACTCTATGATATCCATGTCTCCCATGGTAGGAACTCTCCAAGCTCAAACTGGGTTCAATCTCATTGGTCCGTCTGATCGTCTGGAAGGAGTTGATCTAAGAAGGCAAAAGAAACTAAGGAATGCTGTAATGCAGAATTATCCAAGTAGCGTCATTTCGATAGATCATATGAACCTGAAACAAGGTGAGACAAGTAGGGATATTGGTATAAAGTTTTCAGGAACAGAAACGCTAAGCAAAGATGGGTATCCATTAATAACAAGCATTAGTACTGATCATGGTGGTGGATTTGGTGCATACTCCGTGGAAACCGATATCGGAAGGTTTAACCCTGACCATCAACTGGCTGCAAACCCATTTCATGGTAATAGTGTTTCCCTAACTCTTGGCCTACCTCACTGCGAAAACCTCCCTCTATCAGCAACTCAACAAAATCTACTCTCGGGCGGTGAACCTGATTTCTGCGGTATTAACACCGCACAGCCATCTCATTCAAACGCGGGCTATGAGAGCATTGGTATTCAAAACAGAAAGAGGTTTGCAGCTCAACTGTTGCCGGATTTCGTCACCTAATGAGATCGAATTACGTAGAGGCTGATGTAAAGTCTACGTACATTCAACTCAAGTGTAGGGCAAGAAAAAATTTGGATGATTAGCTTAGTTAGGTTTATAAGCTTAGCAGGTAATAGAGTTGAAATTCATAATTGAGTTGATGAGTACTAGTGTCATATATTGCTTGAATTAATAAATATAGTATGATTGTCACATATTTCATATTTTTTACAAGAGTAAATAAAAATTTACGGAAGTAAAAAAATATTATATAAGACATGCAATAATTAGACAACATTATCACGCGAGTTTGTATAGGAAACTTATAGTATTATTGAAATATTTTACTAACTTTTCTCATATTGATTGAGATTTTAGAAAACTGTATTTTGATTATGAAAAAATAGTAGATGCTCATTTCATAATTAAGGTAGTAACTTTTAAATACAATTGCTTTGTGACAAAAAGTTTTAAATATCAAATATCAATTAAAAATATTAGATTCTGTCAAAAATTAGAGTAATAATTTTATTACCAAAATACAGTATATATATCACAATCCTAAATCAAACTTAAGTATGAGAGTATTTAATTTTGGAAACAATGCTATAAAGTACATAGTACATATATATATATATAATAAAAATATATATATATAATTTTATAAAATTTTACATTTTTTTTTTAAAAAAAAAAATTATACAAATAAAATTCAATCACTTTTTCAATCTTGATATGAGCAAAATCTAAATACTATATATATGTATATACCTTAGCGGTTGAACCAGTTAATATGACAAATATAATTTTTATGTATACATAGTCAACTTCATAAGATTCTTCGATGACAAGTAATATATGTTTCGAAGGTATTAAATTAAATAAATATAATCTTGATAATTTTCTTAATTATTACTTACATATTAGAATAAAATATATACATGATAATAGTTTTGCTATGTAATTATGAATTTCTATTTCTAAGTGTAAAATAGGAGTGAAAAAGCAAGTGGTAAAAATTAACTCTCAAACAAAAGTTGATATTATTTATCAAATACTTTGTTTAGTTGTAATTTTAATATTAGATGGAGAGGAAAAAGACGTTTAAATTACTAAAATTTGATTTTATAATCAACCAAACTACTTTAAAAGCAAAAATAACTAACTAAATGTCCCTTTGGCAGTGCAATTAGTATTTGCAAAGTATTGTCATAACCCAATTTTATCCTCTGAAATTTTGTTTATGCTTAATATATTTGCTGCATTTTTTTTTTTTGTTAAAATTCTATCTCAGGTAATATTTTTTATACTTTATCTTTTTATTTTAAGACATTAAAATAATAATTTATATTAAATAAGGTAAAAATAGCTGATGTTAAATGATGTTAGAATTATTGTGTTATAGTGTGTTGTAAAAAAGAAGCAAGCGTCCGATTTCTATATGAATGGCTGAGTAAAGGATCATTTCTTCTCCTCCTGATTCTTGAGACGCATTCTAATAATATTATTATTATAGATTTTAAAT
>JAWDEX010000007.1:4564560-4591515 GCA_035221805.1 Trichilia hirta | reverse complement strand
GTGAGATGTCGAAGTGCGTGTGGGCGCACGAGCCAAGACCATCGGCACGAGGGAGTGCCAATGCCATGAGCAAAACGCTCAAGTGCGTAGAGGTGCATAGGCTGAAGCTAGAGGCGTGAGGAAGTGCCTTGATACGAGCAGATATGCTCGGGTGCATAGAGGTGCACCAGTGAGAAGCCAAAGGCACAGGAGATTGTCAATACACTGAGAGAATGTGCGGGAGCAGTGTTCAGTGCGAGCGGTTAGATAATGTGTGCTCGAGTCAGCGTACATTAAAGTGCACGACGGATAGTGCCTAGCGGCACATATAGTGGGCGAGTGAAGTTCCATGGGACAGATGTCAAGTAAGCATGACTTAGTCTCCGAAATAATATCAAGGCTCAATGAAGCGTTATGGCATGTTGGTCGAGATAGTGAAAATCGAGGTCAAGTGATTCAGTGTCTGAATGCAGTGAAAGAATAGGAATCGAAATTCTCGCAACTCTAAGAAATCGATTGAGGAGTTGATTTATATTCTTGGTAAAAAGATTCAAGACAGTGATCTTTGTAAAATAGATATTGTACCAGTCGGTTGGTCGAAGTTCTGTAAAGTAAATATCTAATGATTTGCACAGAATAATAGTAAAAAAGTAAATTACTAGTCGGTCAGAAATTCGATGTATCGCGAGGTGACGACGCTAAAGCTAAAAAAAAGCCCTGTGACACCTACTATGAAATTATTATATAATTTAGAACATGTGAACACAGTAAATGTGGATTGGAGATGGTATTTTACTAAAGTAGATTAAGTTTTTTAATTAACTAAAATTAATGATAACCTAAAAACTCGATCTGGTATTATGAAAGAATTGTTGCTGTCGATTGATAAGACAGGAGCGGTAGTCCTTTTAATTTCTAGTGCATGCACCATTCTCTTTCCACTCAATCATTGCTCCAACAATTCTCGCTAATTAATTAAAGATTTGAAAGTTGAGAAGAAAATAGAGAAAGAAGAAAGGAAAAGATTCCAATGCCAACGCCTGTATTTCGTTACCATCAAACCAAACCATTAATCACTTAGCAAATAATTTATATTATTCATTATTCTCTAAAATGTTATATACTCAGTAGACCAATCGTATGGTATATCCACTGTCCGGTATACGTATTGTAGGTCATAGATTATCAAAATTAAAAATCAATTTATGATTTTTTTGGTCTTGTAGGTATAAGGATTGGACAAAGCCAAAAATTTGCTTTCGTTGCATGCTCTAAGACCAAATCAAATGGATTTAATATTCAAAATAAAAGACATCAAGAGTCTATTCACGCGTATTCTACACTTGGTGTTAATGGAGACTCTCAAATAAACTTTATCAGGAATGAAATTGAATGATGAATGGCTTCTATGGGTTATAGGTAAAGATGATACGTATGCATTTCAAATCTTTCATTCAAAGAGTTAGAAGAAGGGTAAATTTAATCTTTAAATTTTAATAATCTTAGGAATATAAGTTTTTTGAATAAATTATGAGATAATATTGTGTAATTGTCACATATTATATGTAATAATAATATAATATTATCACATTAATTTTTATAAATAATTTATATTTATCACTATTCAATTCTTATTTATAGATTCTTAATTAACCATTGTTGATTTGATGGACGAAGAAAAGAGGGTTTAATTTGGAGAAGCTTGATTCTAACTTAGCAAGAAAATTGTATCACAGTAAAAAGTTTTTCCTTTTGCTATCTTTTGATCTTGAACGATGCCTAAATTATTTGACTAATTTGGTCAAATGATAAAAGTAATATGGAAATGGAATCTTCTGCTTCATTGTTTACAATATTATGCATGCATGGGACAACAATATATGTCCACCTCCATTGATAGTTGGATTTCGTGTATTGTGATTTCAATGAATCCTAACAAAGATAGTTATTATTATCATAAATATTTTCCATACATGTAAATGCCAAATGAAGCTAGGGTCAATAATTAATATGACAATACACAACTAGCATAATGAACTTGGTATATTAATTGTTTATCTTAACTCATATAGCCTATAACTAACAAAATGCCATTGTGAATTTATGGTAGTTAAAATATTTGATGACATAATAGTAACAATCAACTAAGTGCCGTCTATTATATAATGACATAGTTATATTACTAATTTTTACTCAACTTAAAAAATAAAACTGTAAAATGTGTTTGATTATTTTGATAATATTAATTTTTAGTAAAATTTACTTTTTAAAAATATTTTTAACTTTTATTTCATGGTAATTGTGAAATTACAATAAGTATAAGATCATAACACCTTAATTTAAGCACACAAAAATTAAACAATGATATGAGACGTATATATAAAATTAATGAGGTTTTTAAATTAACGATAGGTTGAAAGAATGTATTGTTTTAGTTTTTATTTACTTTTTAGTCTAAAATTTGAATTTAATTTATTGTTATATGTCCACATACGGAAGATTTATTATTTGTAATATATATGCCAAGTCTTATTGTAAAATATTTTAGTAATAAAAAAAAGGTTACTTTCATGATTTTTATTCAAATAAAACAATGTTTAACTAGTTCCATAATATCTTATTTTAAAAGAATTTCTATTAAATTTATTACTTAGAACGATGTAATATCATAAATAACAAATCTTATTACTTTATACATTTAGAAGAATGTAATATAATAATAATAATAAATTTCTTTTGGGGGTGTTGTGGTATAATATAAGTTGATAAAATATAAGTGAAATAAGTGTGTGGTTCTTACTAAAAATTGATACTTTTAAATATGTTTTTAGTTTAATTTTTAAAGGGAAGTGAAAGTTATAATTAATAATACTAAATATACCTTTATATATTAAAAGACGGAAATAACTCAATAATTATAAAATAGTAGATTAAAAAAACAAAATATATCATTAGATATACGCATTTAAAATTATTCAAATTATAAATCAAATTTAAACTCATTTAAATTTGAGAAAAAAAAAATACACTCAACCTCGCTGCCCTTTAACTAGTATATATAATTTAATTAATTGAATGTTACAGTCAACTATATAACAACGGTGGATAAGCATTTACTAGTTCAATTTCTTCAATTATATTAATGTACAAGTAATGAAAACGATACAGAATGAACTGTCTAACTCCCCTTTCAAATATAAAAGAGTAGTACTAGGGATTCTAAATTTTTATCTCAAATAATTTAATATTTATTATTTAAATAACTAAAAATATAATAAATAATTTTAAAAATTATAAATATTTAATATTTAATAAATAAGTTACTTTTTCACTTGTCACATTAATAAAAATTAAAATTTTTTGTACGTATTATACAAAAAATAAATACACGCAAAAATATGAGTAAACTTACAAGTGGAGGGTAACTTTGTTTACAAGTCTATGCTGACCAATGCTAGAACAGTTTAGGTACTCATCCATACAATTCACTTTGTTTTTTCGAATGGTGCATAAAAGTCACATATGGAAGCTTTCCCTTCCGAATAGTGTATATTGAAAACCTGTATAGAAAGAATAATGCCCGATTGACTACTTATATGAATAGTGCTCGATTATTTAATTAGTTACTTTTTACGTGAATAATGTTTGATGGATAACTTTCTAACAATAACTTATCAAGTGTAAATAGATAAATTCTACCTGAATTAATCAAAAAGCATCGTCAATTTAGAGTCGATATTGACTCAACAACTAATGGAGTCAGTAGAGTAGAATTCTATGTAAATTTTTGTCAAGTTAGATAAAGCTAACGAAATGAAATCTTCCTTAAATTTTATTACAATTACTATAAATAAAGTGATTGTGATTATTAGAAAAATACGAACAAGATTTGACATCGAGAATAGAGAGTTTTTCGTACACTTCTAGTTATTTTATGTGAAGTGATTGTGATAAAGCAAACAAAGATTTTTGTAATTGCATGTCTACTTTTGGTTATTTTTTTTTTGTTGAACCACTTATATTTGATTTTACTCTTTTTGTGCTCTTACCTACATCTTTCTAAATAACCTTTTAAACACAGTTAACTAAATAAGGTATATACAAAATTTCCTCTCATTTTTTAAATAAAAATTCAATCAAATCAATTCGGACAAGCGCATTATCATTTTGCTCCACACATGAATATGATTATACATGTGAATAAAATTATATATCATATAAGTAAAATATTTTTAAAAAATTGAAAAATAAGATTTTTGGGAGTGCCATTTTAAGTTTTGAGAAGGTGTTATAAAGAAAAGTATAAGATTGACAATGTCAATGGAAGATCATAAAAGGCAAACTGAAGAAGAAGAGCCAGGTGTGAGCGACATTGGGAAATTAATGAAATGGGAAATGGGTATGATCTTATTATTCAAGACCTAATTAAACTGAGAGTGGACTTGATGGTCATAATGTTGGACCAAAATTTACATTGCTCCCATATAATTGCTTGGCTCAATGTATTTCTCTATACATTTTTAAACACTCTAATCAATGATTATAACTTTTGTCAATCTTATATCCCTCAATTGGGTTTAAATATTTACTTTAATGTTAAGTATATAAATGTCTTTTACAAAAATTGATATGGCAAAACTATATTCATATTTATATAATTCATTTTTATTTTACTCTATAAATTTTACTTATTTATGTAAAATATAAGATATATAAAAAATTATATAACACTATCATATTAATTTGTATAAAAATTTATATAAAAAGATTCATTCCAAGTATTATTATTATCCTTATTTTGATTGCTATATATTATTTCATGAGCGGTAATAACTACACAAGCTCTTATACAAATTCAATCGTACAAATTAATGTGAGAGATTTATATTATTGTCACATGTCTTATATTTTTATAACAGTAAAAAAGAATAAATAATGTGACACCAATATAACTATGTCCCTATATTTTAAAATTCTAATTTAATGAGAATTACCTTTGTATGAGAATTATGATATATCTTTTCTAATTTAATGATAATTACCTTTGTATGAGAATTATGATATATCTTACTTCAATAATAATACTAAAAATATACTCTTTTAAATAAATTATTTATATAATTGATGTGATATTATTATATAATAATTATTTTTTTTACCTATTTAATGAAATATAAAATACATGACAATTATAAAATATTATAACATTAGTTTATATGAATAATTTTATCCTACCACTAGTCGTGTTTGTTAGATTGAAAATTTTATTTTACATATATTATTAATTGTTTTTTATTTCAAGATTTTAGTGGGAAATCTTTTTTTATTAAAAAAATAGTAACGAGGAGACTAAGTAGGCAGTAGCCCAATCAGCTAACAAGACGAAACTAAATAGATTGAGATGGGGGCCTCTCGATGACGGAATCTTTATCAATGGGTCCCGCCAGAAATCTTGCTCTCAACAGACCCGTGTACATGGATAACTGGGGGGCCGCGTAGTGGAATATGAGCCCAAGTCCTGTGAGGAAGATCAAACCTAGTGGGACCTACGGCCAACGGCTCCTCAAAATTCTGGGGAAAAGAACATTATCACATTAGTCCCTATAATTGATAAAAGTAACAAGTAAGCACACATGCTTACCACTAATCTAAAATTTATTTTTTTTCACTCAACTTTATATATTTGAAAAACTTAAAATTAATTCAAATATTTTTAATTTTCCTTTATATATATATATATATATATATATATTTTACAATACAAAAAGGTTAAAAAATAAAGGAAGTTCTTGTTGTTTATTATATAAAAGTAGTTCCTTAAATGTTCGAATTATTTTATTTTAATTTTACAAAAATGCATGATCGAATGCTTGAATATTTATTTTTGGGTAACAAATTTGAATATTAAGAACTGATCTGAAACAAATAATAACTTTATGGACTGAAATATTAAGTTTGTAAATAATGGAGAGAAATTTAATGATGGCACTAACTTAATTGGTCAAATTTATAATGATAGCATAAGAAATTGAGGGATTGAAATTCATAATTTAATAATTATCCCAATTTAATTGGTTATATTTATTATGATAGAATTCTATCATTAATGCCGATTTGAGGGACACAAATTCTTTGTATGAGTTAATAGAATAGTATTGTATAATTATTAAATGTATATAATTTATTTTTTTATTACCATAAATTTTTACTTCAATAAAAATATAAAATATTTAATAATTATACAACACTTTGTATAGTTTATATCAAGAATTTTTTGTATTCCTAACTCTACTATAATTTGTATAAAAAATTTACCTGTTTTTTCATGAACAAAAATGTCTAAACAATTAAAACATAATTTCCAACATGGCCTATGAAGCCATTTTCACAACACTTTTTCAAAGTACCACACTTCTTCTAATGAAAGTAACTTATGGAAACAATCTCTCCATAGATTGTCAGATATAAGTTTAAAACTAAAAGCTTAATTTTAATATCAACATAACAAACACTCAAGAGTAAGATAAGTTGAGAGAAGAGAATGCGATTGAGTAGAAATAATTATTGAGTTTAAATTTGAGAGAATTCTTCAGCTCAGAGAGCGGCAATTGGTCTATTTAAATTGAAACTCACAATAAAATTAACAGTCTTAAATAAAAAATTATAATATCTTTAAAATAAGAAATTAGGATCTATTACTTATTTAATCTTTTAAAATAATTTTGACACGTGCATATATTTATCTATATAAAATCAAGATTTATTTATTTTATTATATTATTTATTAGTTATCGATTACTTACATGCATGTATTTACTCAAATAAAATTTAGATCAACACCAAATTCAAGTTCTAAAATGACACGCATCAACCTCTTTCTAAAGAGATGTTAGTTGCATCTATCTTTCTTTCACACATTAAATTTTTTGATCTAAACCTACAGTTTTTTAGTCTCTGATATTATACTGAACAATTTACTAAAAATTGATTGAATACTATTATAAGATGATTGGTTAAGAGTTTGAATATAGATATCTACGTTCAAATTTGATGATATCTTCTTTCGGATTCTTTTTATTGAAAAAGGATTTTCATACTCACGCGAAGGATGAACCCAAAACCTAAATTGTTTGGGATCAATTCGACGGTAAGCTATCGTTCAGTGTAAGTGGTTTTTCTCTAGACTAGTTAATTAGAAGGGAAGTTAATAATAACAACCTTGTGCCAGCCCATATATATCATGTTATTACAATAATTATACTATTCAAATATAAAGTTTTGTGTATTAAATTTGAGTTAAAAAATATATTTTTAATTTTTTTTTATCTATTTTCGGAATCCATCACAAATAAGGGGAAAAAAAATGACTTAAGCTAATCGAAAACATATAAAATATTAATTTCATTTGTGTATGTTTATAAATACATTTGAAAATAATATATTGGAGGGTGTATCAAATTAAACTCTCCCTAATACAAAATGCATCCCCGAAGAAGTCGGCTAGCTAGCGTGAGAGTACGATACTTATTGGGATGACAAGAATTTTTGGCTTGAAATAGAATTGAACAAACTACAAATATAATCTTATGGCGATGGCGATGGGCAGTTGGATTGTCATAAAAAATTGTCGTCTTAATAAAAGGAAGGAATAAGTGGGCAAAATATTAATGGGGTTAAGAATATTATATAGCTAGGCTATGTAGTAAGGTATTAAGGTTAATATATATAGTAGGTGATACCTCCTCTGAAATTCAAGAAATCATAATTTAGATAGAAAGTTTGCCTAAAAATATCAATATTGTCCTTGAAGTTTTATCATTTTTGTTGATGGTTAACTTTAAGAGTAAAAATGTAATTATACTTGAGCAAAACTAACATTTTTCTTTAGCAATTAAACTCAACGGCAGAGCAGCTGCAAGCAATGAATCAAAACTTAATTAGTATCGAAACTAAATTCAGGTAATACACTTTCAAGCCATAAATAAATTAGACAAATTAAAGCAATATACATTATATTTAGAAGTCAGACGATGAATCATCTTATTAAGCAACACAGAATGTCAGCCATGTAGAAATATTTTCTCGTGACATAAACAACCAAAAGTTCAACCATTCACCATCCGGTTAAAGCGAATGATCTTCCTACATATTCACTTAACTGGACGATGATGACGACAAAAAAGGGTCAAATTTATGGTATTCTCTTTCTCTGAATTTCTTAATTACTTTAATTTTGATTTTTCTTTTTAATTTTGTCATGTCGGTATTTGGTAGAAGTTCTTAAGGATTGTGAATGGGAAGTGAGAAGTTCTTTCTATGCATATAAATTTATACTCCAGTGATGGATTAAGTTCATAACAGTCTGATTGAGAATAGGTCATTTTTTTAAATATTTCTCATATTAGTCTTTGTTTTGGTAGTTGTTGATTTAGTCTAAGTATCGATAGTAATGGAAGTACAATTGTAGATATTAGAAAGTTTTTGTTGTACTGACTCTCACGAGTCGAGAATTCAGAGAAATAGAAAAGTCAAAAAAATAATTTCTGCAAATGTATATTTGAATATAATTACTATTTGCCTTTAAAATTAATCATCAACGAGAGATATATGTACTTTTACCCAAACCTTTCATCTAGTTGTCATTTCTTAAAACCTCAGGGGATATATCCATTAATTACCCTAATAAACTAGGGATTACACAGAAGGGTTGTGTAGTTTTGCTTGTAGGAATTGAATTGAGGGGCCTATTCATTTGCAGAAAAACCAAACCAACCACGCTTGCGTGCGTAACGGGGCTTTCGGTGAGAAAATGACATTTATGTATTGACCCACATTTTGTGGTTAATCAATGATCAGTCCACTCTCAACTCTCTATATACAATACCCCATTGGTCTCGTATCCAAGAGTGTGTGAAACCAACTCAAGTTAATTTTGGCCCACTTTGTCAATAGGCTTCTACTATAATTACCCCGTCGGCATCCATACTCATCATCAAATTTAAAATTAATTAATTAATATATACATATAATTTTTCTGTTTTTAGACATCCGTACTTACAAAAATAAATTTGAAGTGATATACCATTGAATCGATGCACAAGACAATAGTGTATTAGATCAAATCCGTATTCATATAAACTTTTTCATAAATAATATACGTCAATATCAAGTCAAATGTAGTTAAGGTTACAACTGTTATCTCTTGATCTAAAAATTTAAATTGACAGACAGCAAACCACTCATGTCCTAGACTAATATTAATCAAGTTTGTCATGTCAACTTTAGGTTCAATAAAGACAATAAAGAGAAAGAATCTCACATAGAGACTCAAAAGTTTTAAAACAATACAAATTAAAATCTCATGAAAAGAATCGAATACATCTCAATTAAATTGATAATACTTCTCAATTACATTGACTCTGATACAATGTTACTTCAAATCCATAATCATATAAAATTTTAAATAATATATATCGTTATATTGATATAAAATAAAATAGTGTAGTTCTTCAAAATTGTAATTATATGAAAATTTTTATAAATTATAATATCGATATCAATTCAAAAGTAATTAGAGTTCTAATTTGGTATGGCATAAGTTTAAGAGTAGAGTAGGTTACAGTAAGTCTAAAGGCTATATTACTATCAAAAATTAATAACAAGCCAAATACATTTTTGTAATTAAATACGAGTGTTAAATAAGGTAACTTGTTATATTATTGCAAATTATTCGACCAAATCTTAAATATTAAGATATCAATAATGTATTTTTTAAACTTTATCAAATTTGGAAAAAATAATTTCCTGCCGAACCTAACTAGGGTTACGATTTCATATATGCGTAAGTAAAATCAATGTCAAGGCGAACGTATTTAGGGTTACAGTTTTGTATGACCTAAGTTTAAGACCGAAATGGGGAAAAGCAAGATTAAATTTCTTACAGCGCGTGCTTCAGTAGACGGAAAAAATAAAAAAGCGAATAGTTATTGGATTGAAAATGGAAGCTTGGAATAAGACGTGGCTCCAGATGCTCGAAGAGTAATTGACTTTTAGGGGTTTTGGTGGACCATTGAATGATGGATGATATTTTAGCCACCATGCAAAAAGCAAGTCTCCACATTGGATGGATGAGGGTTTCAGTCACATCATTTAATAGAATCTATAGTGACAGTACATTTATCGACACTGAACCTAGAAAACAACTAAAAGAAAGAAAACTTACTTGCGATACCTTCTCTCTCTTGCAACAACATAATTAATATCTATTAAATATCTTTAGCTATTGAAATTGAAATTATATTTGTAGCAGTGATAGACACCTATTGTGATTTGTATGACATGTCTGTAATTCCCTGTTCTCAAGAGCAAATACCGTGTTCATGTTTATTGGGATTTTTTAATGCGAGGAGGTTATTATTAGCGATAGTATTAGGAGTGTAAATCATCACATATTTTTGCTTCTTTTCTTATCTAGTCATCTTCTTCTTATGACTTATTTTTAAATATTATTTTTTTATTTTTATATAAATTTTAAATTTTGGATTTAGCATAATCTAACATCCTCTTAAGACTAAAATTTGATATTTGAACTCTAACGTCTTAAGTTTTATCTTAGTTACTTTTTTTCTAAGCTTGGCCCTTCAATTTTTTAGTCTCTTGAATCTATATAATCTTCTTAATTAATTTTTTTTTTTATCTAAACTTTGCCCTTCAACTTTTTATTCTCTTAAATCTATGTAATCGTCTTGATTTTTCAACTTTTTACTCTCTTGAATCTTTGTAATCATAAAATTGAATCATTAGAGGTGTATTAAGACTTTTTTTTAAATATTATTATTGAGTTCTTATTTAGTAACTTAAACATTTAGATATGTTATAATTTATCATATTTTATAAAATTTTAAAAAATATGTGAAATTTAAGGAATTTGATTGTCTCCTTTTTATAAATCTCATAAAGTTCCATAGGGACACGGAACTTTGATGTTATATAGCATAGAAGAATTATACATGATTAATTATTAGATTTAGAGGTAAAATAAGATAGACGAATAAATTAGTTTTATTAATTTATAAAGACATGCCTAAGTACAAATGAACAACTTCCTAGCTAACTACCTTGTAGCAGTACTCCCCGTCATTGATATCTAGAATTGGCAGTTAAATTAATTAATTGCACGAGATTGACAGATAAATAGGTACATTAATTTAGTCCCTAATTTTCTTTTGTCCAATGGTTAGTTGATTAATTCATAATCATCGAGTTATCCACTGTAACTAAGGTTTACAAAGATGATAATTAGTCTTACAAGTGGAATCACTTGTCATCTCCCCTCATTTATAAGCTAATTGCCCGACCGGCTTATATGTATCTCCATTTTTGATTGATTTTTGTCAATCACCTTTTTCTATGTTTCCGTATATAATATATTTCAAAACTTCTGGGTGCAACCATTTACCTTACATTGCATACTTCTGGGGTTTCGGAGCCACTATGCCCTACAGTGAGGTAGTTGCTATACCCCCTGTAATGCAACCAAAAGCGAGAACAATATAATCTATATATACATATGAGGAATCATAGACACGCAAACAATTTTAAAAAATTTTCTACACAAACTGGCATAACATTGATGCGATAGAATCAAAAGCGAAGTACTATAAGGGCTTGCAAATACCCCGGCCCTGGTGGCCTTGCAAAATTTGTATCAAATTACTGCATTCTTGTCATTTTGATCTTTGAAAATAAATATTTTTTTTATATTTTTGCCTATTTAAATTTATGACGTTTGCAACACGATCCCTTTGCAATGCACAAGCTAGCTCCACTTTTAAATATAATTATATTATTATCATATAATTATGTAATGTGCTTATGTATGGCATTAATGAACAAAAATATATAATTGCTTATGTGAAAAATTAGGGTTTTCAACCTACATTATGTTGGAATAGTAGACTAATAGTCATTGTAGAAAGAATTATTTTGTATATCAAACTTTATGACAAAATTTATAGAGTTTATTGTTTATGATCTGACCACAACTCCAAGAAATCAATGCTATAAACTAATTACTCTATTTAGATGAACCAACTTCACAATGTTCATGTGCAATCTTTCTAATCAAATAATCAAACAAAGGCAAGAACTAGGAAAGGAAATAAAGGAATGAAAGATAGAATGAGAGAGATTTTTTTCATAGGAAACAATCAGCCTTTATTCATTTTCAATCTCAAATATAGTGCAACAAAAAACAATCAGCCTCAATTCCACTGTCAATGCTTTTTCCTTATACACATATATCTGTTACTTAAGCTATCTAATAGATACAAGCTTACAAGCATTTTTCCTAACTGTCAAGCAACTAATTGAGCTAATTAGGTACTCCCACTTGCTACCAGCAATGGCAACTTGTTTTGGTTATAGCAATTTGAACTTTCCCTCTAAAAATTAGCTTATCTACTTGTTCAGCTTTTCTTTTTCTACAACTTTTGATTAACTCCTAACTGTTTACATTTTGAATCACCTTCCTACAATCTCCACCTTGATTCTAAATGCATCAATCATTCCTCTTTTTAATGCTGTTGCTTCTTGGATTCCTAGCCATCCCTTCTTTCAGCAACATCTTCTATCAAGCTCTGCAACTTTTGAAACCTTACATTGCTTTTAAACACAAAAGTATCAGTACTACTATTACTACCTTGAAGTCACCTTCTCCTTTAGCTAGCAATATTACTTCATCCGAGCCTCTTTGCTACCTCATCGACATCAAATTTAGATAATGTCTGAATTTTGAGGCTGAAATAGCCTTCGTTAAGGCATCTACTGGGTTATCATTCATATGAACTTTTTACATTTCAATCACCCTTTCTGAAATAACATCTCTTATAAAATATAGTCTTACATCTATGTGTTTTGTTCTTTCATAAAATATATTATATTTTGCTAATTGAATTTCACTTTGGCTATCACAAAAGACTGTCAAACTCCTCTACTTTATCCCCAACTCTTTTACAATTTCCTTTAAACAATAGCTTCTTTGATGGCTTCAGTAGCAGCTATATACTCATCTTTTGTGGTTGGCAAAGCAACCACATGCTGAAGAGATGTTTTTCAGCTTACAGTATACTATTGTAGAGTAAATATATACCTTGTGAGTGACCTTTTTTTGTCCAAGTCTGAAATAAAATCAGAATCTATAATGCTATTGATTTCTTTTGTCATCTTTGTATTACCACCATATCTCAACTTTAACTTCAAACCTCTTTTCACATATTTGAGATCCACTTTACTACATACTAGTGAGCCCCGTTAGAAATTTTTATAAATCTACCAACAATATTTAAAGCATATATCAAGTTAAGTCTTATACAAACCATTGTATACATGAGGCTTCCTACTGCACTAAAATACGATACTTTACTTATGTACTGACTTTCTTAATCTGATTAAGGACTTTGCTCTCTTAAAAGTTTGAAGTGAAGAGCTAGTGGTGTCTTAACTGCCTTTGCACCATTTTTTCCAAAATTTTCCAATAATTTCACTGGGTAATGCTTTTGATATGGAAAAAAAGTGTTCTCACTTTTGTTTTAAGTTTAATTCTCAGAATTCTCTTGGTTGGTCCAAGATCCTTCATTGTAAACACAAAAAAATATATTTCTTTCAATTCACTCAACTTTTCTCTACTCTCGCTTGCAATCAGTATGTCATCTATATATAGTAACAAATACACCTTTTTAGATTATTTTTCCCCTTTAAAGTGCACACATGTAACATTCCCAAAATCTGGTGATGTTACTAGTAGATGATAGATCTCACTATCATTCTAAACATGTTTAACTGATCTGATATATCTAAATTTGTTACGACTTGCATCTAGTATTGATGACTACAAATAAAATATACTCAAGGCGAATTGCCTACTCATGATATATATATATATATAATGCAATATGTACATAAAAGTTTAATAATACAAACTATCCTTAAATTTATACATGCTTTTATAAAATGTCATAATGACCAACTGTACAAATACATTATCACTACTAAAATTATAATGGGCTCGTAACCCTAATAACTGC
The DNA here is from genome assembly GCA_035221805.1 of Trichilia hirta. Lineage (NCBI taxonomy): Eukaryota > Viridiplantae > Streptophyta > Magnoliopsida > Sapindales > Meliaceae > Trichilia > Trichilia hirta. Next base: position 4,577,452 of record JAWDEX010000007.1, on the reverse strand, counting down.
AGTGCGTATCTTTTCTTTATAAAATGTTATAATGACCAACTATACAAATACATCATCACTACTAAAATTATTGTAATATGTACATAAAAGTTTAATAATACAAACTATCCTTAAATTTATACATGCTTTTATAAAATGTCATAATGACTAACTGTACAAATACATTATCACTACTAAAATTATGATGAGCTCGTAACCCTAATAACTGCAGTGCGTATCTTTTCTTTGTAAAATGTCATAATGACCAACTATACAAATACATCATCACTCCTAAAATTATAATGGGTCCGTAACCCTAATGATTGCAGTGTGTATCTTTCCTTTAGCTTGAATCTCTAAATATTTAAAATAGCTCAGCAAAGCTAGGTCTACAAAACTAAAAGATGAAAGGGGTAAGTTTGAAAAGAACTCAGTGAGTGATTAAAGTTAAATCAAAGAATAAAAATTATTTATTAAAAAATAATATACATCTAGTAATAAAACTTAAGTTTTAAAAATTCAAGCTTGCACACATCACCATCACAATAAACATACATCTATAACTCTAGTATCATGACTATAATATATGCTCTGAGATAGAGGTCATTACTCGTATCTTTAATCTCTGAGATAGGAGAGTCATGTCCCGAATCTTTAAATTCTGAGATAAGAGATTGTGTTCAAAATCTTTAATTTTTGAAATAGAGAGTCTTGCCCTAAATCTTTATATATACATGCACATAGTCACTATAAAATAAAATCAATCATCATATTTTTAATATATAAAACAAATCATTAATACAAAATTATATAGTGCATTCAAATATAATCTTAAAGTACAAATTAAAAATCACAAATAAGAGGACCTCTTTCTGATTTTCACTACCACAATAAATTCATCTCCTTTTATATCTCATTATATAATATATATAAATCATATTTAAGGTTTAAAATAGTTTATAAAATTTAAAAGAGATTAAAAATAAATTCACTCACTATATTGAAATAAAATCTCTAAGTTCAAGTAACTTCAGGTGGTGACGGTGGCAGTAGAGCTCAAGACAAATTTATCACCAAAAAAGTTAGATATAATCATATTGTCATTCAATTAAGGCTATTAATAAAAGAACAAAAGGTTTTGAAATTTTATGATCTATATACGACGTTATGGCATTCATTCTAGAGGCATTTAAATCAAAATATTGTATTTTGATTTCTGTCATTTTTTACTTTATTATCCTGCTCATAACCATATTAAAAATTATACTGTACTATACAAAAGACAGAAAAAGGTCTGAAATTTTTACTACATGTTCTTCTAGGTTTCTAGTATATTGAGCCTTTTACGAATCTTGATTTCAGCTTTTAGAACTCGAGTTATGGCTGTTTTTATCTACCTTACGTAAATAACACTGCATTACTATCACAGTAAGCTAGGCATCTTTTGTAATTTGCTGGAAATAGATGCATCTACTAAAAATTATAAATTTTGAATATGTTCCACTTTATTGTATCTAGTTTATCCAAAACTTTATGACTCATTAATTGGAACTCTACAACTCAAGTTATAAACTAAAGACTACACCTTATTCAATAACATGGAACATTAACCGCTACATACAACCTTTAGTCTTTCGTTACTCTAATTTATGTAACACGAAAAGTATTACTTTTATACATATAATCATACATTATCAAGAGTATTTAAACTATAATTTAGCCATTACTTCCCTACCTTGGTTCAGTCATTCAAGAAAATAACATAAACTTATGCACAAACACAATAATTTATACTTACTTGATCATTTTACCAATATTCACTCATTCATTTCATTTCTAGGTCACCAAACTGCATTTGTCCTACTTCTATAATTTCATTTACATGCTCATCTTCTTAATTTATGTTCCAACAGCCATTGTCCTCATCATTTGTACCAAAATAGCAAGAAACTACACACCACACATTAAGTTTTTGGTTTGACATCCATTTAAATCATGTTTTTATTTGGTCAACTACCATGAGCAACACAAAGAAACGCTCTTTAACACATTTTTATACATTAACACACTTTTAATAAGGCAAAAATTCAAGCATAATGCAGTCATAAATACTGCTAATATACCCAGATCATTTCATGACTCAAAACTAAAAATTTTTGTAACACCATTACGTTTGCATGCATAGTTTTAATATATAACACTTTCAATGCAATTCTCAAGCAACCCATCATCATTTCAACATTCAACCACCTCTATCATCATCAATATACAAATCTGAAAAATTAGAAAAAATAACAAAGTAAGTTAAAGTTTTCTTACCCTTTTGAAAGCATAAGCATGAAGAAAAGATTTTCTAAACTTATATCTATTTTTGTCTTCTCTTCTCTTCTTTTTTTTTTCTCTCTAATTCTTTCTGGTTTGTTCTTTTTCTTCTTCCTCCCTCTCGAATGGATGAAATTCTCTCTTGAAGGACTTATCTCATCATGCTCTAGAAGCATCTAGAATAAAAAATGAATAAACTAACTTTGGTAAATGGGCTTAAGTAAATGGGCTGATTTTTAATTCTTATGGGTTGGACATTTCAAGCAATCTATGGACTATATTTTAATAATTTTAATAGTCCAAATTGATTTAAATTAAATGAACTTGCATGTAACTTGAATTTACACTTCTTGATTTGGCCTGTTAAGCCCGATTTTCGTGTATAACTTGTGTTTGTTACTTTTAAGCTTTTCCAATTGCTATAACCTCTTACAATTTATAAAATTTGCTATTTTAAACTTCAAAAATTATGTTAATTTATTAAACAAAATTTTGGGCTACTACAACACAACTATCAAATAAGCTTTTACAAAATCTACCCTTCATCATAAACTCATCAAACCTCAAATTCTATTGCCTTGGGGATTGTTTAAGTTCATAGAGGAATTGTATTAATAAACACGCATGATCAACTTTTATTCATTCTCAAAACTTTTAGGTTAACTTATATATATCTCCTCTTTAAGAACTTCAAACAAAAATATTATTTTGACATCTAATTGATTTAATTCTAGATCATAAACTGCTACCAATGCCAATAATAATTTGATTAATGTATGCCTGACCAGAAGAGATAAGATTTCTATGTAATCAACCCCCTTCTTCTATATAAAACCCTTTGCCACTAACCTGACTTTATATTTCACCTTATTTCATCCTCCTTCTCTTTAAATATTCATTGACAACCTATAACCTTTTTATTCATTGGTCTAAGAACCAATTTCTAGGTAATGAATTCATTTCGTCTACCATAACTTGAGGTCATTGGTTACTGTCTTGTCTACTTAAAGAAACTTTCACACTTATAAGATTATCACTAATATCATTATTAGATATAGTAAGTGTATATGCAATAAGGTCTGCATATTCATACATGCTAAGTGGCTTAGTTTGTCTCTTGAATCTATTCTTGGACAATCTGTAATCTTACAGATTGTATTATTCTTCTACTTCATCATTTGGTTCCTCTGATTTAGTTTGATTCTTCTTTTCTTTAGTAGACTCCACCTCAAACTATACTTCTTCTACTTGGCTTCTTTGGTCTACTTTCTAAGCCCTTTAAACTTTTTCCTTGCATTTTGGTGTTGACAATATCTTTGTTAACAATAGTTTTTTGAAAATTCCTATCATAGTACCAGACTTTATAACCTTTTGTACCTTAAGGGTAACTAACAAATACTTTTTTACTTGTCTTGACATCAAGTTTTCTTTTTTGTTAAGTACATATGCTATACAGCAAAAAATCCTTAGATATCCCAATTTAGGTAGGCTCCTAAGCTATATTTTCTTAGGTGTTTTGAAATTCAAAGCAGTGGCAAAATATTTATTCACTAAATATGCTATTATAGTGATAGCTTCTACCCATAAGGTCTTAACAAGCCATACATTTGATAGCATGCATCTCACTCTCTCCATCATAGTTTGGTTTAACTTTTTTACAACCTTATTTTGTTGGAGAGTATATATAATAGTCCTATACCTTTAAATCTCATATTCTCTACAAAAATTATCAAAGTCACTATTGTAATATTTAAGACCATTATCTGTCCTGAGTACCTTAAACCTTCTACCTTTCTGGTTCTCCACTATATCCTTTCATGTTTTAAACTCCTTTAGCACCTAGTCTTGAGTCTTTAGAACTTTCACCTATACTTTTCTTAAGAAGTTATCCACAAAGAAAACAAAATACCTAGTTCTACCTAGTGAGCATACTTTTGCAGCCCCCATAAGTCAAAATGTATAGAATCAAGTATGTCATTTGTTTTGTGCTTTAATGAGCTAACTTTTAGTCTATGATGCTTTCTATACATACAAAATTCATAAAACTCTAGTGAAATCTCATCATATTTATCTAATAAATCTTGCCTATTCAACTCATACATACCATTCTCTTTTAGTTGCCTTAACCTCTTAAGCCAAATTATTAAGCTAGTCATTTTTGAAGATCTAGCTAATTCAACTTCACTTGATACAGTTGACCTTTCAAGCATATATAGCCTATTCCTTTTAATCTCTCTCATTACCATTAAAGCATATATAGCCTATTCCTTTTAATCTCTCTCATTACCATTAGAGAACCTTTAGTAACTTTAAGAGTCTATTTTTTAATTTAAACACATATCTAGACTCATCTAAGGTCTCTACAAAAATCAAATTTCTTTCTAAATCATGGACATATCTCACCTATTACAGAATTTTACGAGTTTTATCATACAATTTTAACATGATATTACTAATTCTCTATACATTATATGCTACATTATTCTCCAGTAACACTTTACAACCATCAATAGCATCAAATGAGCAAAAAAAAAGATCTATTAAGACATATATGAAAGTTGCATCCAGAGTCCATTGTCCACTCTTCTTTAGTTTTATTATTTGATGCAATTAGCAATAATGCATTTTTGTAATTATCCTCTGAGGCTATTGTATTTGCTACCTTATTTACTGTCTTTTCTCCTTTCTTTGTCTTTCTCTTTAGACAATCTCTCTTTAAATGTCCTTTTTTATGACAACAAAAATATTTGATCTTCTTTTCCTTTAATTTTGATCTGTCATTATTTTTTTGTCTACCATTTCTTTTCTCGATTCTTCCTCTTGCCACCAAATCCTTTGTTGATTTTAATTCTTTCTCATTAATCTTTCTTTGTCAATTGTTTAGAATTCAAAGATGCTTTAACATCATCCATTGATAGAATGGTTCTTTCATATCATAACGTATTAACAAAATGTTCATAAGATTTTGATAAAGATGTCAGGACAATCAAAGCCTAATCCTTATCTGCTATTTTAAAATCTATGGTTTCAAGATTTAGAATCAATTTTTTAAATTTATCAAAATAATCCTTAATTGACCCTCCTTCATATAAATGAAATGCATATGGTCTTTTCTTCATATACAACCTATTCGAATTGGATTTAGTCATGTACATGGCTTTTAGCTTTGACCAAATTTCAAGTGTTATAGTTTCTTTTGATACTTTCCAAAGAACGCCATCACCTAGTGATAATACCACTGCATTGTGAGCTTTCTTAACGGTCTGTTTCCATTTAACATCACCCAAGGTCTCTGACATTTGATCTTTATCTAATAATGCCTTTTTTCGTCCTTCATGCATTACGAATGCTTTCATTTTGAACTTTTACAGATTGAAGTCATTGGTTCTAATAAATTTCTCGATAGAGAATTTTAAAGATGACACCATAGCTTCTTGATTTCTAGTAGTTTTGATACTAATTGTTGTTTATGATCTGACCATAACTCCAAGAAATCAACGCTATAAACTAATTACTCTTTGTAGGTGAACCAACTTGACAATGTTCTTGTGCAATCTTTCTAATCAAATAATCAACCAAAGGCAAAAACCAGGAAAGAAAATAAAAGAATGAAAGACAGAATGAGATAGATTTTTTTTTAGAGGAATAATTAGCCTTTACTCACTTTCAATCTTAGAGATAGTATAGCCAAAAACAATCAGCCTCGATTCCATTGTCAATGCTTTTTCCTTATACACATACGTCTGTTGCTTAAGCTATCAAACAGATAAAGCTTACAACCATTTTTCCTAACTGTCAAGCAACTTATTGATCTAATTAGGTACTCCCACTTGCCACGAATTACAGTAACTTGAACATTCCCTCCGAAAATTAGAACACTTGCTTCTTCAGCTTTTCTTTTTCTACAGCTTTTGATTGACTCCTGACTGTTTGCATTTTGAATCACCTTACTACAGAGTTCATAAACCATGTGTGGCTAATCAATTCAATAAGAGAAAATCGTGCTTTTATTTTGCCATTCAAAATACTCTTTAATGTTGTCTGATTAGATTGGATGGTCTCATTAGAACCATTCTTTCTCTATTTAAATATATACCAAGCTCCATTACATATAATTTAACAAATGCATAATCTAACTAGATGGTTTAAGAATGCCATTATTATTAATAATGTTTATAATAATACTATTGCTTTTTCGATGTGGAAACGGATAGTAATGTAAGAATGAATGAGCAAGTGACATAAATTAGGAGCGTGATAATCATCTTTTGAACCTTTAATAATCATAAAGGTCAACATTAACTAGCTTTCCTTTATAAACACTGTTTTAATGGTGGGCAGTACCGTTCCATGTTTCCATCAATACTGTATAATTTAAAAAATAAAAAATATTTATCACACTTTTACTTTTTGAAAAACCAATAACATTTTAATTACTACTAAAATGAAAAAAAAGAGCAAAAAAATTTATAATATTAAGAGATTACTTCTTAATATAAATCACTCGCATATACAATAATGGAAGATAATTTTCACTAATTACAATCGTTAGGTTTATAATATATATGTTTTTTTTTATAACTTTTGCATGTTCATATTATGATTCTATTTGTTACTGTGGTGTGTCAGTTTTTAAGTCACAATTGTTACATAATAAAAATATTAAATACTAAATATCAAGTGAAAATGTGTGAGTTTTATTAAAAAATTAAAATTATCAAAAGATTAATTTTACTTTTAAAATATAAAAAAATCACAGTCATTTCAAATGACGCCTTGAATATATTCGGTTTTTCACTTAACTTTACCATATCCGTTTCTATCTTGTAGTTACTCTATTACTTTAATGTAAAATATATCCTATAATTAATTTAAGATTATTATATTTTATTTTCTGTGTTCCAAATGCTTTATCTTCTTTCACTTGCATCTAACCACATAAATTCTATAAATAAAAATAAAAACAAAATAGAAGATCAGAGATTCATATAAAGTTATAAAAGCAATGGTGTTTCTTACCCTCTATTATTAAAGGTTTTGATGGAACCAGACGTTTCCTCGTTTTTCTGCTGACCCACTTACTTCTCTTATAATTTTTATTTTTATTTTTTAAAATTATTTTTACAACTCTCTTTCTTTCTATTTGTTAATTCTATGGTTCCTTATCCTGCATCAAATGATACACTGGAATTTTCTACCCATAATTTTCTCTTCTATCAATCGATGCAGGTTGGTACCCTAACACATATAGATAAATTTGTGTGCATAAAAAAATCAATATAAGAAAAACGACACTAAATTTTGATCAAACATATGTTTTAATTTTATTAATTTGAAAAATATCTATACAAAGATGGAGATATTGTTTCACTTGCACCAGTTTTTGCCCTGTAGATTTCAAAAAATTTAGTATACTTTTATTAATTTACTCTCTTAAAAATAAAAATATACTTTTTATGTATCCTGCACGTTTATTACGATCACAGCTTGACACCTTCTGTTTCAGAAGCTAATTTCTCTCCAGCTATAGAGTATAGACATTAATTTTTTTAAAAATATTATAATTATTTAAAAAATAAATAATTTACCTTTATTTTTTTATTTAAATTTATAAACTAAAATTTTAAAGTATTTTTTAATATAATAAAATTAAAAGCTATATAGATATAAATGTTTTTTACCCTAACATAATGTAAAATGAAAAAGTAAATTAAAATGTTCTTTTCTTTTTTATTTTTCACTTAAAAGGAAAAGTGACAAAAACACTGTTATCATTGTCTGTGCTCTTTTTTAACCTCTCACCTTAGCTCCCTTTTATATCTTATCATTTTCATTTTGAAGAGAATGGCAGAAATCAGCTCTGACAAGATCTGCTGCAGCAGCAACCCACAAGAATAAAAAGATTTCTTCCTCGTGTGATTGAACCATAATAATTGAAAGATATACGCTTCTCTGAAACGCAACTACCTTTTTACAGGTGATCCATCCATAATCAGCTGCTTTTCAGGGACCTTTCGAAAAATTTATCTATCCATCTATTGATATATATACTTTTCTGTATCTTATACAGCTTCATCTTCTTCTGGTTTTTCTTACTTTCCTCTACTTTTTTTGAAGGATTTGCAATTTTTGTATGTATTATTGTCAATTTATCATCTATTTTGATAAAGGTGCTGATGATCTTGAAGTTATCTAATTTAATTTACGGGTTATGATATGATTAAGGGAAAGAAATTCTTTGCATCTGAGACTGACTGAGATATTGTACACTGAAAGCTGAAGATTTGTCTTTCAAATCAATGGCGACGTACTTTCACGTGATGAACTCAGAAATCCAAGGTAGTGATGGGATGCAAACGCTGTATCTCATGAACCCAAACTACGTACCTTACTCTGATACAACATCCCTTCCCAACAACGCACTGCTCCTGAATCCCGTTAACCTATCCCACGCGCCGCCGCCGTCCAACGATCACCACCATCCGCTAGTAGGGATACCTCTACCAGCACCCTCGACCAACAACGAGCAAACCAGTTCCGAAGATATTAACCGTTCATCTCCCTTACAAGATATCGTTCCCGGTGTTCACTACGACTTATGGAGCTCAATCGATGATAATTCAGGACAAAATCACACACAGATGGTCTCTTTGGCAGCATCTGCTAATAATTCTAATCCGTTGGGATTGCTTCGACCGGTAGCTTCGTCGGTATCGTGGAGGCAACAAGGTTTGTCGCTAAGTCTTTCATCAGAGGCACAACAAGCAACGGCAGCTGCTTATAACGGGCCAATTAATACTGAAGCTGATCATCATCATCCTGAAGGAGGGCGAGGACCGGTTACAGTTTTAACATCTGGTGATTTAATGAGAGTATCTGAGAGTTCTCCTTCATCGGTTTCCATTGTGTCGAATGAAGTTTCCGGTATGCAAAATGTTATTCTAGGGTCTAAGTACTTGAGGGCTGCACAAGAGCTTCTTGATGAAGTTGTCAAAGTGGAGAATGCGATCATGAAGTCCGATTCCATTGAAGGGATCAAAGATCAAAACATGAAATCGAACAAAGAATCGTTGGCTGCAATTGGTGAAGAATCAAATGGTGATGAAAGTAGTACCAAGCCTTTGACCGAGTTGACCACAACGCAAAGACAGGAGCTTCAAATAAAAAAAGCAAAACTTGGTAACATGCTTGAGGAGGTTTGTATATCTAATTTAATTGCAGCTTAATTTTCGTTTTTCTTAATCAATATTGTCTATATATTGAGATCTCTACGCGAAAATTGGAAGGAAAGATAACTATAATATGTGTTCTAACTTTTACCGAGGAAGATGAAATTCCAATCATACAAGTTAAAAATGAAACTGAGGGATATACAGTCTTTGGGGTTTTTTTGGTCCTGTGCTCTAATTATAGCTTGGAAGTGAAGTCAGTTTTCATGTCAATTCCCCATTCATTTAAGACAAAAACTTCAGTACCTTTAGCACTGGGATATTGACAGCATTTGAGATTGTCCCAACTAATTGTACTAGATAATATTGCATTGTGAAATACTCTTAACTTTAATTTTCATATCCATGCTACATTTTCAAGGTTGAGCAACGATACAAGCAGTATCACCACCAAATGCAAGTAGTAGTCTCTGCATTCGAGCAGATAGCAGGTTTTGGTTCAGCTAAATCATATACTGCACTTGCCTTGCGGACGATCTCCAAGCAATTTCGTTGTCTCAAAAAAGCAATCTCCCTGCAAATCAAAGCAACCACCAAGAAATTAGGGGAAGATGACTGCTTAGGAGCAAAGGCCGAGAGCTCTAGACTGAGGTACGTTGATCATCAGCTTCGACAACAAAGAGCACTTCAACAGCTAGGAATGATTCAACATCAAGCTTGGAGACCACAGAGAGGATTACCCGAAAGAGCTGTTACCATTCTTCGAGCTTGGCTTTTCGAGCATTTCCTTCACCCGTAAATACTGAACCCTCTTTAAAATTTTACTGTGCATTTACTTTCTTTGGTTTTATTTGTAATTAATATTTTTTTTTTGGCGTTCAGGTATCCTAAAGATTCTGATAAACACATGCTTGCAAAACAGACAGGGCTTGCCAGGAGCCAGGTAATAAGAAACTTCACTTCTGTTTCTGTTCTGGAACACGAGAACTCCATGAATATCTATTTAATGTCAAATTTATGCAGGTATCTAACTGGTTTATAAATGCTCGAGTTCGCCTCTGGAAACCAATGGTTGAAGAAATGTACTTAGAGGAAACTAAGGAACAAGAACGAAATGATTCTGATAACGCAAACAAAGTTATTGAGAGCAAGGAGCCAAGATCAAACACCCACTTCCCCGAAGAGATCAAACAAGTGAAACCCCTTCTATCAAAAGGAGAACAATCCACTAATCAAATAGTTTCTCCTACTGCAATTCCAAACTCTGCGATATCCACATCTCCCATGGGAGGAGCTCTCCATGCTCAAACTGGGTTCAATCTCATTGGACCATCTGATCATCTCGAAGAAGTTGTTCTAAGAAGGCAAAAGAAGCTGAGGAATGCTGAAATGCAGAATTCTCCAAGTAGCATAATTTCGATAGATCATATGGAAATGACACAAGGCGAGACAAGTGAGAAAATGCGTATGAAATTTTCAGGTAGAGAAACACTAAACAAAGATGGTTATACATTAATAACAAGCGTTAATGGTGGTGGATTTGGTGCATACCCCATGGAAACCGATATGGGAAGGTTTAACCCTGATCATCAGTTAGCAACTGCGACACCATTTCATGGTAATGGTGTTTCCCTAACTCTTGGCCTACCTCACTGCGAGAACCTCTCTATATCAGGAACTCAACAAAATCTACTCTCAGGAGGTGAACCTGATTTCTGCGGTATTAACGCCGCACAACCTTCTCACTCAAACTCAGGCTACGAGAGAATTGGTATTCAAAACAGAAAGAGGTTTGCTGATCAACTGTTTCCGGATTTCGTTACCTGAGGTGATCGAATTACCAACAGACCGTAGAAGTCTAGGGAAAAGGAAAAATTTGGACAATCAGTTTAGTTAGGTTTATAAGCTTAACATGCAATAGCTGAGGTTCATAATTGAGTTGAATACTAGTACTAGTGTTATATTGCTTGAATTAATTTATATGGTAGAATTATATATCCATACAAAAGTCAGCAATTAATTACCTATATATACAAATCTGTTCGTATTTTGTAATACTTTCAACTACATTTATATGTTTCTTTGTTGTTTTCCATGTTAACTAATTTTTTTTGTTATTGTTATTTTTTTTTCTAGTATTTAACTTTTAGATTATTTTGCAGTATTAAGCAATTGAACCGATGATTGTACCATATGGAATTGTGTGTATCCAGTGCATTGTTAATAATCTTAAACAATATATAGTGTGTTGTGATTAAAATAGGAAGAAATATGATCTGGGAATGTTTAGACTGCATGAATTTCCAATAGCCTGCATTGGCTTTTGACTGCTTGTATGACAATAATGTTCTGATATATTCCGTGTTTTCCACAATAAATATCCTTTATTAGATAGAACAATTATACTCTTGGTTGCAGTAACTTTTCCATTATCTTCTTGATGATCTATAAAATATAAACGTTGGTTGAAAGTATGTGTACTGTTAAAATATAATAAATACAGGTTAAATTTAGAATAATTACCTAATATCCAATAACTATAACTAATCTTTATCAAATTTTTAATATTATAACACTCTGGATGTTAAATTTTTTTTAATTAAAGGTTTAGTATCAATTTTCTGTTTTAAAAAAAAAAACAGAATGAATTCGGCTGAACTTTCTCAAAGTGTTGGGATTGATGAGACAGATGAAATAACTGAATTAGAAGAGGAGACCGCAGCTAAACAAAAAAGAGGAAAACACAAAAGAAAATTAACTTCAGTAGTTTAGACATTGTTTATCAAATTGTCAGGTAAGTTTTTATATCAAAAAGAAAGATCAAGGTGTAAAAACCGTGGCATTACCTACGTGTGTACAGGCAAAGGTGCCACATATAACATGCCATCTAATATATGATTATTTATCTTAAATTAAATTAAAACACCTTCTGATCCTAATCAGTGTATTTAGATAAAAATGAAGGGAATATGCCAACGCATTCTTCTAAGTTTTATCCTAATGCGTTTCGTGAATTACTAGTTGCTGCTTTGATTAGGCATGATTTATCTTTTCAATTTGTGAAGTATGAAGGTATTAGAACCTTTTTCAATATTTGCAAGAGCAAGTGCAAGTTATCTCTAGAAATACTAATCAAATATGGTGGTTGCATAATAGTGAAAAAGAAAAGAAAATATGTATACTAGAAGAAATTCTTGGTGGAATATGTTTGACTTCTGATATATAGACTTCCAGAGTCACATATGGATATTTGAGTTTAGCCGCACATTAAATTCATAATGAAATTTAAAAAAAATAAGTAAATAAAAAGGGAAGTGTTAAATGTTTGTCACATACCACCTCCACATAGTGGCGTTTATTTAGCTGAGAAGTTATTATCATTACTATGTGATTGGGGAATTGATAAAAAGATATTTTAATTA
>JAWDEX010000007.1:4523601-4557968 GCA_035221805.1 Trichilia hirta | reverse complement strand
ATATGTCCGATAAGAATATAAGAACACACTTCACATATATATATATATATATATATATATATATATATATATATATATATATATACTGCCCAAAGCAGAAGTATATTATTGGAAGCCCTTCAAGAAGTTCCGAATTGCTTTCGAGAAATAAAGCTAAGGGGTCGTTTGGAATTGTAAAAAATTTATTTCTCGTGTTGTTGAAAAGTTAGTTGTAGAGAGAATTTGTTAAGCTTTTAGTAAAATGTATTTTTAAAAGTGCTGTGAATTTCAAAAATAGTTCATATGAATTTAGTAAATTATGCTATTAAAATATTATAATAAAATAAATATCAAAATAGATATAATATAAATAAAAATTATTACATTAAGATATAAATTAAAAATTATTTAAATATATAATAATTAAATTTTAATTATTATTAAAATATTTATTTAATTTTTTAAATTAGTTTAATTAAATTAATGATTGAGTATATTTAATTTTGATAATAAGTAACATGTGTCATTCAATTTTATCACATTATATTTTTATTTATTATTTAACTTTTAATAATATTGATTATTAAATTATTTAAGGTTAATTCAAGTTTTTTATTTTTTATATGTAGATATATTTTCAAATACATTTATGATGAAATTACTTGTTTTAACAAATAGATTCTAAAAAAGTTATTACCCAATGACTTTCGATTTTTAAAATCGCTTTTAACCATTTAACTGCAATTCTAAACTTAGCCTAAAGTGTAAACTGAGTATTCATTCTATATTATAACCCTTAATAACTTAATTTGATTCATTCCGTTTGAAATATTTTTGGAATGATGAAAAACAATTTTGAGCAGTTTAAAAATTATTTTAAGTGTTTGGTAAAAAATTTTAAAAATCATTTTAACAAAAAATCTGTCACTCTATCTGTAATAGATTTTAGTAAGCATGGAAGTTGTTGCTTTTACAAATCCTATTTTACGAACTTTTATTATAAATATAATTCTAAATATATCCAGTATAAATAATAAAAACTTCAAATTAAATTTAAATAAATTAATAAATTTCACCTTTAATTTAATAATAAGTTTTGATTTGATGAAAAGAAAAGGCATTTGTTTTCTATCTTTTTCTTCTTTGCGTTATATTTATTTTATAGTTTGAAATAATTATTCTTATATTTTAATTAACAACAATTGTAGCTGCCCCCAATTGCAATATTTTACGCCCCAATTGTAGATTAAGATGGGTATATATTACACTGCTCTATTTTTTAACTTACGCACATTTCATGAATAAACTCATTTTACATTATGTTTGTCTTTTCTTCCATAAATTTTATTTTATTGTCTATTTATCATAAAATAAATAATAATTTTTATTATAAATTATGTATAATATATATTATAATTATTTATGTGAAAATAATGTTTATGCAGTAATCCTTTTGTGAAAATAAATTTTATTTAACATTATATCTATTTTAGATATTTATTTTATCACCGTATTTGAATAGCAGAATTTATATATATATACGGACTAGAAAAATGATTTTATCATAAATAAAGTTAGTTGGACTATAAAACGAATAAATTTCTTATACATAATTGAGATATATTATTTTTTATTTACAAATTTAATTTATATTAGCTAAAATTAACACTAAGATGGAATTAAATATCAACTATTAATTCAACGAAACCATCAAATCTTATAGATTGTATATGATATTAAATTAATCATCAAATCAAACGTGAGACAGCGATTATCTATTTCTTTTTAACAAACAAAAACAAAATCAATAACCTACCGGAAACAGTTGACCATCCCATATTCCCATTTAGTAATCTAATTATTTAATTAATTATTCAGTTTGTATGGTTCATCAAAACATTTACATATTAATTACTAGCTTCCATGGTCGGTTGCGGTTAAATTTGAATTCAGTAGTATGGCAATTTTATTATGTAAAGGTATATATATATATATATATATACACTACGAAGATTGGATTTAAATGTATACTTTAATTTTGTTATTTTTAAAAAAACCCACTTTATTACTTTAATGAGTAAATTTAAATAAAAATAGTAATAATTTGATACATTTAATTTTTAAAATAATTATAATTAAAAAGATATTACTATAATTATAACAAAAAATAAAAAAATATATGTAAACTAATATTTTTTAATAAATTAAATTTTATATGAGTATTTTTGAAAATAATATAATTAAAATATACATTTAATTAAATTTTAGTCAGATTAAAATAATTTTTTTAATTAGTAATATTATCCTGAAAACTTTATATAAGCTGTGACTTTCACTTGAAGGCTCCCTTGGTCGAGAAAGGGGGAAAGATTCATGTTTAATTAATAGCAAAGACATAATTCACGTCATTTATTTTTATTTAATTTAGAATTGACGAATTTTCTCAAATTTTTTTTCTCTTATTTTAATTACAATATGAATTGTGTTCTGATAAATACATGCATCCAACTAGTTAATTTTTATATTGAAATGGTATGGCTCCTTAGACATACTCAAAATTTTTACCCTATCAAGTGTCAACTCAAAGTGCTTATTGACATTTGAAGGATTTCCCAATACAAGATACAAATAAGATTATTTAAGGAAAATTAACTTCAATTGAAAATTGATAAATGAAAAAATTAATCTCTAGAATCAGAAATATTTATAAAGTTGTCTCAATTTTTAATTACTAGTTGCATATCGGTATATATTTTTAGATAAAATTTTTAATTGGTAAAAAAATCTTGGTTACAAATAATCAAGAAATGCATATGGGTGGACAGGAACAGAGATACTACTCTAGGTCCAGGAATGGACTTAGGCTCTAGAAAATAAAAAATTTTAAATATAAATATAAATATATATTTATAATTTTTGCCTTTCAGAATTACTTTTTAATAATTTAGTCCATCAAAAATTTTATTATTTACATTTTGACCTCTTCAAATTCACAACCTTGCTTGGTTCCAATCGGTGTAGCTGATTTGAGAATGTGGTAAGCACAAATTTTTAATATACATAAATAAATTAATTGATCAAACCAATATTAGCGATAAAAATGGAACTCATCGTTTTAAAACTTTGTGGTACTCTACAAACAAGTAATCAAATTCAAGAATCAATATTACTTTATCCTATTGAGCTTTAGCATTTTTTAGGAAATTTTCATCTTTTAAGATAATCTTAAAATGTTTATATTATACCATAATTTTATTTTAAAATAATTAATTAAATATATAAATTAAAAGAAAAGGACTTAGAACAATTCTAATGAGATTGTTTTTTAAAATATGCAAAAAATATTAATATTTTTCTCTTATTATTAAAATAATAAACGAGCGTATTATAATTTTATTGAATTATTAGTGTAGGAACATGTTAGGAAAGAGGTGTTATGAACAGTTATAAGATAAAATTTAAAAATATTAAAAATAGAAAAGTAAATATTTTTTAAAATATACCAAAAATTATAGTTATCCCCTTAATTTAAAATTTAACATTTGCAACCCTCCCATCAATTTGGTTATTAGGATGACATCATTTAAGTTTATATTTTTAATTAAAAGTTTAAAATATGAAGTTTTATTAATATATTATTTAAATCTACTTTGCCTAAGTTTTATTATTAAAGAGAGTTTTTAAATAAAAGATTTAATTGATATATTTATTAAAATTTACATTTCAAATTTTACTTATAAATAATTAGAACTTGATTG
Organism: Trichilia hirta; assembly: GCA_035221805.1. Lineage (NCBI taxonomy): Eukaryota > Viridiplantae > Streptophyta > Magnoliopsida > Sapindales > Meliaceae > Trichilia > Trichilia hirta. The sequence continues at coordinate 4,554,231 of JAWDEX010000007.1, read as the reverse complement.
ATAAAATTAACAATGCTATAAATGTTAGCTTTTGAAAGTGAATATGTGATTTTTCTTTTAAAAATTTATATTATCAAATACCTTTTATAACTTATAGTATGTTTGAGAGTTATTATAACTACTTTGAGATAGAATTTAAAAATATAAATCTTAGTTAAAATTTTAAATAAATTTCATTACAAATTAATATTTTCAAATATTTTTATAATTTTATTATTGAGATAACACGGAAACCAACAGTCATAACAGATCCCATCCTTCTAAGATGACAATATTGATTTTCACTTCAAACTTTCCATGGATTTAATGGTCGAGACAAGTGGCAACCATTTTTACCGTTATTTTTCTCTCCTGAACCAGTGTCTTTTCCACTTGTTTACAAAGAAAGATTCAATAAAGTATAAATAAGAATTTTTTCTTGACATGTGAAATCTTGAAAATTTGGATTTTGAATTCACGCTACATAGTCCTTTTGAATTTCCTGTTTCAAATTCTATGAAATTGGAATGTATTACAAAATGTGTATATATTTTCCAGAAAAAAGATATAATTAATAAACAAGAATTTCACGAATAATTTGTGTACAAACTCAATTTTTGATCCTACATGAGCCCATATTTCTCCCATGCATATCATAGAACACTATCTACAGAACAATTATGAATAGGATTTCTTTCAAGAAGGAGGATAAGAAGACAACAAATGAGCAGGAATACAAGAAGAATCTCTCCAAACCCTAGAATTCAGCTTGAGAATCTCTCTAGCTCTATCCTTAGTCTTAAGACTTGTATCAACTTGTAACGCCAAACACAACTTGGATACGACTCCCACTTGCAACATCTCTTGAAGAACCCTAGGAGTTGAAGAATACTTACATATTGAAGATAGAATTCTCACTGCTCTATCACTAGCTGCAGGAGAAACCCTAAGTATTTTCTTAGAAACAATAGCTAGCCCGGCTCCATGCTTTAGTATCTCTGATCTTCCTTCCGCGCATCGACTGAGTTGATCTAATGCGTTCAGTATAAGTTCACAAGTTCTCTTTTCTGTTACATCTAGAAGAAGATCGATTAATAACGAAACGGCGCCGCCTTCGACGGCTTTGATTCGGTTTCTTCCCCATGGACAAAGCTCCCCAAGAAGCTTCAATGCAGCCTTCGAAGCTTGCTGTGAAATCTGATGCCTCAAAACGTGTACTATTTCGATGAAGAATTCAGGCTTAATGCTGACCAGTTGGATTGGATCTGCTACGTGGAAACTTGACTTCAATAACATTATAGCATAAGATCGAGATTGGTAGTTTCCATGCTTCAAAACTTGAGCTAAAGACTCCACAAATTCATTACCATTGTTTATGATCTTCATACAGGTTTCTGAGACATTTATATGATAGAGAATTCTCAATGCTTCATCTGATGCTTTCGTCAAATCAGCCTCATCATCATAGATCAGATCAAAACCACGACTCTTTACAATTCTAGCCAAGAATTCAACAGCTCCAGCAGATTCTAAGCAGCTTATGTTTCTTTGACCTTGTAGAGTGATCGATCTTAACCTTCTCAAGCATTTCAGCTGCGTACTCGGGGACTTCTTGGCATCGTTAAGGATTTTGACGATCTGGGCTTTGTCGACAGGCGGCTTCGGCGTTGGAATTCGTTCGATTCCAAGAGAAGAATTTACAGTACACCATGCTTGAATCAACCGGCGAAGAGTATGATTTGGAGTGAGATCGGCTGCGATTAATACTTGCTTCGTAACAGGACAAGTGTTGTTCTTGCATGAAAATAACCATCTTTCTATACTTTCTCTATCGTATGTAATCCCGGTAGAAACAGTAACCGGATCTCTCATGATTTGCAGTGAAATAGGACACAGAAAATAGGTTGGAACATCGATTTCTTCCATGTCAATCAGAAATTATAGCTATTAGAAGATGAATTAAGGAAAAAAGATCAAAATGGTTTAAGCCGAAGTTTGAGAGTATAAGAGGGAGAGGGGAGGGGCGAGGTCTTTTATACGTCGAGAGTCTATTTCATTTGTTTGAAACAATAAAGTCAACTCACGGAAAATAGGAGAGAGAGGGAGAGAGAGAGTTTTGAATTATTATTTGCTTTGTCATTAATTCGGACCTTTTCCAAGATATTGAAAGAAGAAAAGCTCAAAAACGAAGACTTTGCTTTTTTGGGTAATATATACAATGAAAGGCTTTTCTTGGGGAAGATAGCCGGCGTCGGTGTTGCCAAGCCAAGCAGACCTCGGTTTAATTAGAGCTTTTGACTTTGTGTTTTTATTTTTTATTCAAAAATATTATTTGTCTTAGTTGCAATATGATACGAATTTAATTCTTTCTTTAATCTCTTTCGTTGATTGGCATGAATGGATGGTGGACACGTTCTCATGGGTCTCATGTTCATCTTCACACATTTCGTTGTTTCTGCTTCAAAATTACACAACCGTTAATTATTTTTGTTATAATTGGCTTAGAATCGAGGAGAGGATTCAGACTTAAGCTTTTATTTAAGTAAATATACACGTATAATTAATATTAATAAATAAAAATATAATAAAAAACAAATTTTAACTTTATATAGATAAAAGTATACGCATATTTATAAAAAAAAAAAAAAAAAAAAGATTAACCTTATATAAATAAAAGTATACACAGATTAAGAGATATTTAAAACATTATATAAATTTATATCGACAAAAGATTTTCTAAGATAGAATGATTGTAATAGTTAGCTCATAAAATAATTGATTGTCTTCTCTTAGTTTTAACGCATATGCTATATATTCAGCGTAATGTATATGAAAATTTATTGGGTAAAGGTTTTATTTTATTATATATTAAGTATAACTAACAAATTGTATTTGACAAATCCCCACAATTCATCTTTTTTTCTCAAATTAGTCACAAATAAATACTAGTAAAGGTGATCGTTACCATTCATTTTGTTCATTCATTAATTCAATAATGTTGTGGTATAAATTAACTTTCGTATACAAATTTAGCTATAGTGTGGTATAGCTATATTATTCCATAAATTTTATATACTTTATTTTTTATTTTTATAATTTTTAATTGCATAATAATAGAGAATATATAGTAGTTATGTAAAATTATCACATGGTCAATTTTTATAATTGAATTTATATATATATATATATATATACTCACACGCACACTCTAAACTAAATATAATTTACGTAAAGTGTCCATATAAACAAAATAAATGGATATCATTCCCCCATTAACTAATTTATTTTAATTAATGCTACACATTGCATTAGTTAGGTTTTTTTAGATAAAATAATTTCAATTTTTTTAAAAAAATTGTTTAATTAATTTTTTTGACTTTATAAAAACATTTTTAGTCTTTCATTGACATTGTGTACTTCTATAGTGTTTTGAAATTAAAATTAAAAAAGAATTTAGTAAAGTTACATTTTTTATATATTAGAACTTCTATTTTATAATAATATTAATTTATGATTTAAAAGTCTTCTCATGATAATATCGAAATGAGCGTTAGACAAATTTCAAAGTATAATACACAATCCTAATATGAAATTAATGTGACACACTGTAAAATGAGTTGTATAAAATAAATTAAAATAATAATATTATATATTCTAAATTTTTATTTTAAATAATGACAAAAGAAGAGATGCTATTTATATATTGATCTTGAATTTTTATAATTTTGAAAGTTAGTTATTGTATCTTTAATTATTATTTAATATATAAATAAAGTACTATATCATTTAAAATGAGAATTTAAGATAAAATTAAAGAAATAAAAATTAACCCTACAAATAAATCAATAACTGAGTGGTGCAGTGCACATAGTCAATAGTGCATGCAATTGCGTAAACAAAATAATACCCTACCGTTAAACTAAGACACTTGAAAATGAACGATGTTTCATTCACGACTCTCGATTCTATTACAATCAAAGCAAAGCTTTGAATTGCAATGAAATGAATTAAGGTTATTGTATTGCAGTTGCTTCAACATATGCACAGGAGAAAATTTTAAGTTAGATGATTTCAATGAAATTATTTAATAATAAGACATTATATAGTATAAATATTATTTTTTATTATAATTATAATTATTTATATTGAATAAATTTTAAAGTAAATATATGCATAACTATAAGTGGTCACAAGTTATTTAATAATTATACGAATAGTCATTTAAAATTTTTTTTTTATTGCGTAGACAGCGTAGATAATTCGTGTGCGTACGTTACAGCCTGTTGAACATGTGTTGTGCTGTCAGTCAAAACAATAGCATCGGATTTTACTGTGTGAACTGATCTTATCTGTTTTTGGGATTCGTCACAATCTGCCGACGATACCCATACTTTTCTTTTATTATATTATGATCTATTTATTGTTCTTTGATTTATTAATATTTTATATTTGAAATCAAATCACCAATATTCCTTATATTTTATATATAGTTTTATAGTTATATACATGGCTTCTCTCTCGCACCTAATAACTTTCTGAACAATTAATTTTTTTTTGCATAATTAATTTTCATTTTTAATAAATTATGATCAACGGGGATTGTTGGTTTCGACTGTTGACCATAGTGCAAAAGGAATCCTTTCAATTACAAACTTCCAAACGAGGAGGTGCCGATGTTTGATCAAGGCACGTTGATTAATGGGTTGACTATTGCACAGGATACGAAAATATAAACTAGATTAATTAGACCGTTCAACGGTAAGCGAATTACAATGTCGGTATTGTTTTCTGTTAGATTTTATTTCGATCTAGAAAATACGATATCTATTTACGAGTATCATTTGGGATCATGCTTACGGTATGGGTGATAGTATGGTACAAATAATGTATAATAGGCATTATCAAATTTTTCTTTGCATAATAAATTTTTTTTTTTTTTACATTTTTCAACTCTTGTATTATAAATTTTATTGCATATAATAAATTAAAATTATAATGCAAAAGTAAAAAAAATATAACGAAAAGTTTATTACGTGATATAAAAATTTTGTTATATCTGTATCATACAAAATTTGTATTGTAGCCTCACTATACATAGATAGATAGTTAAATATATTAATTGGTAAACTGCTATTTTCCCCAAGCATTTTTGCATAATAGCATGTCATTAGTTCTTAGAATTAAATAAACATTTAAGTCTATCCGCATATAAATAAACTTTCTCAGGTACAATCTGTCATAAATTTTTTAAATTTAACTTTAAAGATAATTTACATTGGTTTGTTCACAGACTTTTTGAAACAAATTTATAGACTCTGTATGAAAAAAGGAATATATATATTATATATGTTACATTTAATTAAATGTAATAAGTAATATAATATAATAAATTATTTGAAAGTCTCATATTAGATTTTCTAAGAGTAGTGTCATTAATATTAACGTATACGTAAACTTTGCTTAATTATGGGCGGGGTCAGTGTTGCTCCGTTATTTTGTAAATTTATTTTTGACTCAATAAGACATCCTAGAAAAGAATATAATTTTCTTCGATGTTATTAATTTGATAATTTTAATATTGAGCAAGGATCTTGGATTCCTTTCTGATTTGTAATCCAATACTCAGATCAATTAAATTTGTTTGGTTACTATATATCAACAAGCAATTTTTTTTTTTTTTAAATTATAAATTATTTTTCTAGTATAAGTGTGTCCCGAGTTTCATATATATTGATTGTTTTCGAATACCTAGTATGACATTTTGACAATAAAGTGAATGTATTCAATTTTAAATAAAGATAATGGTTAAAAAATAAGTGAGATTCACTTATAATTATAAGAGACAGCAATGTTATCTTAAGAGGAGATGGTCATTGATTTACAGTAATTTAAGGCAATTACTTCTTCTTCTTTTTTTGGCTATTTATATTCGATTTTAAAATAAATAAGAGGTTAAAAGTATATTCAAACTCTGTAAGCTCTTTTTTCTTAAAATTACAGATTTAATTAAATAAAAAAGTTAGGAACAAGAGAGTTAGAGATAATAATAGTAGAGTTGAAAAAAATGAAGGAAAATATAGTACATCCACTGTATATCATAGCCTTTGCCATATATTTATTAAATAATTTTACCTATTATAGTTTAAAAATTAAATAAACAGATGAAATTTATAAATATAAATTTTCAATATAAAATTCTTGGTGTATAATTGACGATGATTTATTGTCGACGAAATGTGTGCCTTGTTTGTTGATGAATAATGCATGCAAGTTGTGATCGACAACAAGCCAATTAATTGAATGGTGCTACTTGGACAGTTGCACTATCACCAATGGGCACAACAAATGAGATGGTCCTTTGATTTAAGCTCACATTAATTTGAGGAATCCGGAGAATAATGTATAATGTAAACATCTTTTTATTATAAACGTCATATATGAAATACCAAGGATACAAATCCCTTTAAATTATAGGTATGGTAATGCTAGCAATGGTAACTCTTATCAGCAACATTGCACTTGTTACTTTATGTTTTTTAATAAATATTATATATTTTACTTTTTATTTGAGTCATTTCAACTTGAATAATAAGGCATTTTTTTTAAAAGTATTTCTTGTTTTAAGAATTATTTTAGTATTATTAATTAGTAAGATAATTAGCGTCTTTGTCATTCTTGCACAAGTCGAGTTAAGCGTGAATTCACGCTTAGAGAACAAGAGTCCACACTGATTTGGTGCCGCCTGGAGAACTCGAAGAGTCTGATCAAGGTCGGAATTTCGGATTAAAAAAAAATTAATAAAATGCATTACTCTACTGTTGTTAAAGTTTCAAAACAAATATTACTTTTTCATTAAACTAATTTTATTTGTGGGTACATTAGATTAGACAGTTGTCTAACACTTTTAATTTATAAAAAGACTCCACCCAAATCTAAGTAAATGTATTTTTATGTTTAAAATAATTATATATACTATATATTTGTATCCTTGCAATTTTATATATCATCTTCGTAAAATACCAAACACAATAAAAAAAAATATTTTCATTATATTTTATTCTTTAAACATGTTAAATATTGAGTTGTGATTACACAATTATTTATAAGTTTTGTTTTATAATTTTTATTATAAAATAAAAATTAAAATATATAAATTTTATTGAAATTAATATTATCAAATATATTTTATAATTTTACTATCAAATAAATTGATGCGAGCGTAAATCCAAGGACCATCTCATTTGTTGTGTCCATTAGATACACTGCAAGTAGCACCGTTCATTCATTTCACTTCTTGTTCATCAAAGCCTCAAAACATGGATGCATTATTAACAGACAAGAGACGCTTTCGCGACGATGAATCATCAATTACCCATCACAAATTTATAATGCAAAGGTATCTTTATAAATGTTATACTTTTATTTGATGAATAAAGTATAATAGTTAAAATTATTTGATAAATACATATATGGACAAGGCTATGATACTTATTGAATGATGTATATAATACTCTCTCTCGTTTTTTTCAATTCTTTGTGATAATATTAAATTTTTTTATTATAATTCTCGCATTTTCATTGTAAATTTGTATTTTTTATGAATAAAAAATTGAGAATCGTAATTGAAAAAAAAAAAAAGAAAACGGTGAAGTGATTTATATAAATTTTAGAGGTGGTAAATGAGTAATATTGGGTTACTACGACCTATAAAATCTTGGGCTGGGCACTGATTATATTTATGCCGAACCAACCCAGCAAGTCCAAAATCTTTTGGGCCCATTGCAAGTGAATGAGACACCCCGAATGGATGGTGCAATGCCATGCCAAGCTTATGAGCCGAATTTGGACTGTCTGGCGCTCGTAGTGTCCGCACTGTCAAGCATTTTAAAATAATATAGATTTAAATTGAGACATTTAAATTTATTTAAAATTTTAAATTTCAAATTATTTAAACTGACGTTATCTAAATTTTTTAAAATTATAGATACAAAATTTTTATACAAATTAATATGTTATGATAATATTAATTGTCACATTGGTTATATTATTTACTTTTAAAGTAAATCTATTTACATCAGAAAATTCTCTCAACACCCTATATTTTGCATACTTATTTAATAAATTTTAAAATTTAATTTTTACACTAAACACTCTTTTAAATGCCAAAATAATCCTTAGATTTCTTATATCAATTGTCAATGATTTTGATTTTTTATATGTTCATCATCTCGCCTTTTTTTTTTTAATTTGAAATAGAAAACATAAAATGGATTGAAATTAGAAAGAGGAATTTCGATATTCAAGAATAAATGTAAATTAAATTAAAAATTTTGTCTTCAAAGATGGTTGCACCAATAAATAAATCAAATTAACATATATTAGTTAAACTTTTCATTATTCAAATAGAATATAAATTTTTTTTAATAATTTTTTAAATACAGAATTTGATACTCGCTTATGTTTACCCTTTGTGTGCGTGTGTGCGTGTATGTGTAGATAGATCATAAATATAGATTTTGAAAGTAAGCTTTTTGTTATTTTATTATTTTTTAAATATAACAATTTTGATATTTTCTGTAAATCTAAAAGGGATGTAAAACATTAAAAAAAAAAAGTATAAATTTGGACCTAGATCCTAGAAAAAGACCATGCAAGTTAGTGATGCTTTTTTAAATATAAAAAATTTATTATTTAAATATTTGCATATGATATGATTATGAATTGAAATTCCAATTAATCCTCTAGCATAATTTTTTCTGTTAAAAAAATATTTAACAACGCAAACAATTATTTCATACGCTGTTTCCATGTATTCACTTAATAATCTTTTTGATTTTTCTAATTTGGCTGAATGGTAGTTTCTCATGAACACGTAACTCTATGTTTTGTCGGCAAAGGATGGTTGATGGAAACCATTATTGAATTTTATTATTACTATCTTGAATACAAATTTTATATAAATTTCAACTTTACAAATTAATACAAAGTACTATATAAGTTTTATACATCTCATATAAATTTTTTTATTTTTGTACATTTTTTACTTACTGCTTTAAAAATTTAAGGCTAGTGGTAATATATAGTATTATCACACGAGAGTTTGTTCGCAAAATTATATGATATTTAATTTATTATATTAATTTAAATAAATAATTTATATTTTAGGACTACTTTATTATTATATATGTAAATTTATATAATTAACTAATTAATTAATAATAAAATAATAACAAAGCTATGATAAGCTAGTATGAAATATTCCTCATCCCTTAACCCTAGGAGAAACAAGTGACATCAAGAGTATATCATTATGGCCCCCTAGTTAGGCCAAACATGATGCGGACTCACATCCCATTGGCAAACAATTTTTCAAAAGGCAAACAAATCACCGTTAAAGACAAGACAAGACATTACCACATCCATAATATACATCATTACCAAAGTCAAAGCATTAATACAAGATTTTGTTTACGCACCAAATCCAACTTATATTATATAAATTATATATAAAACAACACTGTTAATATCTGATACAAGTCATAATAATGTATGATCATATTCATCTCTCATTTCTCCTTCATCTCTTTTGTTCTTTTATTAATTTGACTACACAATCCCTCAAACATCGTATGAGGAAATGGGACAGAGAGATTAAAGGTAAATAATAATATTAGCAACAATTGAGATTAAACCATTGCAGCACAGTTAGGCTCCCAAAACATAAGAGACCTTTTGGGTTCTTTGCAACTCTTTAACAAAGGAACCAGGTAATCTCCTTCATTTCCTCTCAAGACTAGTAATTGTTGCTGCTCATGACGATTTTCGATCGACTTCTTGGACAGAATGAGCTTGTTAGTATTGTAATCGTCCATGTTGGTATTACTTTTGCCTTTATATTGAGCTCCTACCACGGTTTTGGGCCTCCAATAGTACTCATAAGCATTGAAAGAAACTCCGGTGGTTCCGGTAGCTCCCGCCGTTGTCCCCGGTGATTTTGGTATCAACCGAGCCATCCTTGGTGGTAGTGATTGTGCTACTATTGTGGTTGACTTAATATGAACCCCCTCCTCCTCATTAAATTTGACCACCTCATTAAAGTTTTTAGGCCATCGTGGGTCCCTATTTGCAAAAGCCATAGGTAACCTATACACACTCATAACCCCACCCGTTATTTTGGGTGCTTGCTCCGTCACAAATTCTACCTCCTTTTCTTCTGCCTCCTCCTCCTCCTCTTCCTCTATTTCCTCTTCTTCTGCATCACTTTCTCTCTCTTCTTCTTCTTCCTCTTCTTCTGCTTCACTTTCTCTCTCTTCTTCTTCATCTTCAAGATTCTCAAACTCTTCTTCCAACACATCTGCTTCTTCTTTATTTGACACTACAGTAGCATAACTGTTTATAAAAGTGAGAACAAGGCGACCATCTTGGCGAAGAGCGCCAAAGTTGTTAGCAGAAGGAACAGAAACAGCTTCAAGAACCAGTCTACCATTGTTACGAAGAGATTGCATGCGTATAGAAGCTCCATCCTGTCGAGAAAGAGAAGGAATCGGAGGAGGAAATGATCGCTGCCGAGACCTCTTGCTAACAACAGAATTGTCCTTCGGAATTTGGAGTTGTTCAAAGTTAAATCCCGGTGCTGCTGTTACTCTATCGTGCAATTGTTTTTGTTCTTGCTCCATCTTTTTATCGTCTTCTCCATCGGCGGTCTCAGTCTCTGATTGTGGATAAGAAGAAAACCCATCAGAGCCTGTTTCGGATCCAAGACTTTCAGTGCAGATTTCCAGGCTCTTTTCACTCAAAGAGCTTATTGATCTTCTTACCAGTGGGTGAATATAAGGAGGAGGAGGAGGAGATGATTTGTCGTTGTTGTTCTCTTGTTCTTTCTGTGATATGATTGAGCTCCAAATGTCGAATTGGCCTGGTTTTTCAAGCTCTTTCTTCCCGTACACCTTTTTTTGAATGGAGCTCCAAATATCAAATTGGCTTTGTGGTTCAGTCTCAGAGTCATCAGACTGCTCCTCTCTTTCTTCTTCATCATCATCATCATCATCTTCTTCTTCGTACGATGATGATGAGTCATTGATAGAAGAGACTGAAAATTCTTCAGATGAAGCAATCTTTTTCATTTGAGTCGTCAGCCATTTTGCTGATGACATATCAGCTGATAAAGTTCTCTTTAGTGAAGAAGAAGAAGTAACGCTTCTCTCACAATCGGTTGCGGTAAGAATGGAGCTGATACCTTGATTTTTGGTAATCACCATAGCCTCTTCCTCAATCTTTAAGGTTGAAGACAAACGAAAGCTCCTTCTTAAAGACGTTGCCATCTCAAAATATCACGACTTTAAGCACAACTTTCTGCTGCAATCACAAAAACAAAAAATTGATAAAATTGGCAGTGGCCATTAACAAACAAGAATAAAGTAATTTTAAAGAATTTACCTCAAGAAATTAAAAAAAAAAAAAAAAAAATGGCAACAGCATCCAACAGAGGTCTATAGAGAGACCACTGGGTGCAAGTTGCTGCAGAAGAAGAATTGATGAAGAAAGGCTAAAGAGTGCAAGCGAATTAATTGGCTTGATGATGGTGATGTGAGGAGTGTATGGGAGGGGGTATTTATAGTAGGAGAAAAAGAGTGTCAAGGGACCCACCATTAATATATATATATATATATGTTATGCTCTTTTATTTTATTTTAATTTATTTATCATTTATTATTGTAATTATTATTTCCTTTTTCATCCAGAAAATACAGGTCAGGGTATAAGTTGGAAAAGCTGTGGCAGTCACTGTTCTTGGTGTGAGAGTGCACAGATTATATGCTTTCTCTTGCTCTTTTTCCACTAACAGATTACAGTAGGTTGATTTATGACAGATTTTTCTATGTTTCTCAACTGTATTACTAAATCAAGAAAGCATAATTATGATGTGTTATTTGTGTAATTGGAATTTGTATTATATTTAAAATATATAATATTAAAGATATAAAATTTTACCCAAATTTTTATAGATAAATTAGAGTCGTGTATTAGTATTAATTGTTTCTTAGTCTATATCATTTACTTTTAGTAATTATATTGATTTTGTGTTACTATCAACTAATAATAATATCATGCCAAATTTATCATAATAATATACAAATTCTTTTATATTTTAAAACTATTTTTATATTTATTTATATCATTAATTAAGTTTAATCTATGCGACAAGTTAGTTTGAAATTTATTTTGCACGAAAGAGAATATATTAAAACTTAATATTATTGTTTAAATTCGCACCTATTAGCTTAATTAAATACTTTTGGAGTCAAATAGTAACTTAATATGTTCAACATCTGTAAACTTTATATGACTAGTCCTTACCTATTAACTTGATAAGCTACTAATCCCATTTGACATCGATCTTGCATATGAGATAACTTGTTAGAACTTAATATTATTATTTAGTTTTTATCTATTAATTTTAACTTTTGAATCAAGAGATAAATTAACAGGTCTAATATCTACAAACTTTATATATATAACCAACCCTTGCCTATAAACTTGAGATTTATATAACCAATCTTTATCTATTATTTTAAATTTAGAGAGACAAGTCTATTTGATATTGATTTTGCATATGAGAGAACTTGTTAAAACTCAAAAATACTGTTTGAGTCCTTACCTATTAACTAAAGCTTTTGAGTTAAAAAAGTAAGTAAAATTGCAAGTCTAACATCTACAAACTTTATATAACCAACCTTTATACATTAGCATAAACTTTTGGCTTAAGCAGTAACTTAACAAGTCTAATATTTATAATATTATTTGAGTCCTTACTTATTAACTTAAGCTTTTGGGTCAATGAGTAACTAAATTGCTAGTTTAATAGCTAAAAACTTTATACAACCAACTTTTATATAGTAGTATAAACTTTTGGTTTAAGCAGTAACTCAGCAAGTCTAACATTTATAAATTTTATATAATCAACTTTTATCTATACTTAAGCTGTTAGGAAAAAAATAACTCAGCAAGTTCAATATCTATAGTAGTTGTAAGCAATGACTTAAAGACAATCACATGTTTACTGCTTTAGCCTAAAAATCTCAAGTTCAAATCTCCCCTCCTTATGACTATCCTTGACTAAAAAAATAAACGACATTTACAAACTTTATATAAACATTTTATAGAAAAAAAAAATATATAAGCCCATGAGAAGGATTAACGTATACCTAATCTGCAGATTCAAACATATCTGTAACGCTAAAGCTATAACATATTGAATTAACCTATGTAATTAGTTCCAGTGTCAATTTGTGTATGAAAACCCGAAGAACTACTAGACAAGTGATACCGATCCTTTTGTCTGAGCTATAACGTGTTGACTTTTTGACGGAAAATGGTGACAAGCTGGATGCCATTAAAGCTACGGTTCTCAAGCAAACTAGAGATCTCTCAAGTTATTTTATTTTCTTTCCTTTTCCCCACATTTGGATTGCAATTTATTTCTACGTGTATAACGTTTATAGTTAAGAGGACCGCTTTCGAGGGCAATGCCGAATGATTTACGGTATTCAATTTTATAATAAATAAAAAGTTATAAATATATTTAATTTAAATCTACTCTCTAGGAAAAATAGAGAATTAATATGCCTAATAAATTTCTTTTTAATAATTAATCCTCTTACATTAAATTATGTACTAATATCAAAAGAAAAGAAAATAATTATACTAAAAAATTTGAATTGTACAAACATTATATTGAGATTATGAAATAATCCTAATTAAGTTTAATTAAAAACTCAAAAGATGTGCTACTTCTTAATATTTGATAGTGTCAACAAAGTTGGTCGAATAATAAGACAACGGCACTTCAAATTAAAATGGGATTTTAGATTAACTATCTAACAATCAAAGAGAAAAAACAAAGAAGAAGAACCTTCGTACATACATACTTCAAAATGATTACTTAATTAGATAATTAAATATTACACACACACCCCGCCCAACTTTTGTTCCCTCTTATATATTGATAAATTTTGAGGAATTTATGCAACTAAAATAAAAATTAAAATTAATAACAAATTAACTATCAGTAATTTGCTTTAAAGAAGAGATAAAAAATAAACAAAACCTAAATAACTTTGTAAAAAGAATAGTATTAAATATATAAATTTTTTAACTTTTATATATAAACTCACGTAATATATTATTATTAATTAGTAAAATTATAAAATTAATATAATTATTATTAATAAATAACGTGAAATATAAAATAATTTATTTTATTATATCATGTTAATTTGTATAAAAAAATTTGTGTATTTAATATATTCTTGTGAAAAAGTTAAGGGGGTCAAACTCGAATAATTGTCGAAAAAATATAATATGTTTACAGTATTATTAAATTATCTAACCGAACTATTGAGAACAATTAACTATGAATAAATAAATAAAGATAAATGGGAATAATTAATTATTGAAGCTCAATGAAATTAAAATGGGATGGTTTCACGCGAGTTTATCTCATGAAAACAGGCAAAAAGAGTAGGAATATGATTAATATTACCAATTAGGTAAGGCAAAAAGTGATTTTGATAGTGATTTTGGGTTTTAAAATGGCTTAGGGAGGAAGCAAAGGAATCACTTTCAAGAAACCAACATGATTGGGCGGCCAGAAACTCATGATCGAAACGACAATTCTGAGTAATTATGAGAGAATCTATCTAAAAAATCGATACTTAAATAAAAAATTTTAAAGAATAATAATACGTAGAATGGAAACAATCGAAGTTGTCATGTCGAAATCTTGGGCCCGCTCTTTCTAATTTTGCACGTATTGGAATTGGAATATTTGTATAACCCTAAATGATCTGGGTATATGTGAAAAAGTCGTGTTGTGTAATTTATGTGTATATATTAAGAAGAAGAAGAAGAAGAAGAAGAGAAGGGGAGGAGGCCAATACGTCCATCACTTAATACTGTTTATTTGTATACTCCCCAAAAGCTAGTGATGTTGATTACTTCAAAGCATATAATTTTGTAATTGCATTACATATTTGGTAATTAAGAAAATTTTGAGTGAGACCAGCCTGTCATCTGTCTGTCCATCTAATCTGTTTTAACGACGTACGCATATTTATCAATTATGGTAATAATAACACTAACAAAAGAGAAAATTTATCACACATATTATGTTACTATTGAATAATTTAATTATCTCACATAAATTTTCTTTAATAAGTTTGTAAAAAAAAAAATTTAAGCTAGATATATATGCCATATCGTTTGCGTGTATATTTAATAATTTATTTTAAAATTTTATTAATTATTATTAATAATAATTATACTTATAAAGAATATTTAATATATAATGTATTATTATTATTATTATTATTATTATTATTATTATTATTATTGAGAGGACTAACCTAATTTTTTTCTTTTTTCAAGTGGTTGAAAGGAATTTTCTTGGAGTGAGAAAGAGAAGCATAAAACCCCAACATCAAAGCTTTGCCACAAACCCAGGGGCAAAGAGAAACCCGGATGCCTCTTGTCTGCGTATAAAGCAATACGCCAATGCCACTCGAAACCTACAAAACCTTATCCTATGTAATTCTGGATGGCATTGTAAACGAATAAATATTTTCTGCAATTTTTTGTGTTTTTGTACATAATTTTATTACTGGACTCCAACCAGGTGGATCGATTCGGAGTTTGACTCGCCCCATTTAGAGTTGATTACGCATGGAATCAAGATTCTACTGGGAAAATTAATTATTAATTAATTACTCTTAATTAAAAAATAACTATAAAAACTTATTTACTCCAAAATTGTATCAAATAAATTAAACTAATATTAATTATATCATTTTTATATAAATAATTATGTACTTGACATGCATGATAATAATAATTAATAAAAATATAAATTTGATATAATTAATAAAATAAATAATATGATAATTATAATGTCACATAAAAGTGGTTTGTATATAATAATTTATATAAAATTTTGTATATTACCATTCACAAAAAATATTTTTTATATAATCTTAACTCACTCATATATAGAGTTGATCATGATCGGATGAAAAAAGTGGGAATTTCTAACTTCTTGGTTTTTTTAAGATGAAATAAAAATTTATAATTATTTTATTATATTATATATTTTAATTTCTTACATTTGTGTGTAATAAGAAAATATTCTTTTCATTTGTTGGAATAAAAAAAATCTATAAACTATTATGGTTTACCATTGAAATCATAATTAGCTGCCATTGTAATTAGGATCCGTATGTCATTTATATATCCCATGTTCAAGGTTCTTGAATAAGCATAAAGTCATTGGATTAGGTTGCATCTTTGCTACAACTAAGTTGAAAATAAATCATTAACTTAAAATTAATGACCATACAAAACTTATCAGCATCATTTTCCGTCGTTTGGGCCATTAATTAAATAAGGTTAATTCGAATTAATTATGGTCCATAGCATTTGACCTAAATTTGGTTAAAACTTTTAATTAATGGAGAATAATTAATTGGTTGCCTCCATAGTTTTAAGGCCTAGCTAGATGCTAGAGAATCATATCCATTTGCTCTTCTATACTTACACGAGGCACTCGTTCTTCTTTAGAATAATTGGAAATAACTATTATTCTTGTCATTTCTATATTAAAGATTATTTCCCTCATTCTCATATTGCGATTAATTTCTAAATATGGTGAAGTATCAATATCTGTAATAATATAATTAATTTAAGCTCTTGGCAGGAAAAATAACGACACATGTTAATATTCTATGGAGAGTTTAAATTGTTATTTTTTAAGGGTTTTTTTTCAAAAAAAATAATACTAGAAGAAATAAATTGGACACATCTTCGATTTAATGTAATTAATATTTAAACTCTGAATTTGTTATATCACTTTGTGAGATTTTATTATAATTGAATGAATTAATAACCCACTTTTTAAGCTTAATTTTACTTGCTTAATGAAGAATTTATCCGATTTTATTTTACAGAATTAATAACATTCAAATAAAAAGAAATAATTTAATTTTATCTAATTTGACGAACATATTATGACCTTCTATAATTATATATGAACACTAATTATCCAACTTTTAACATGCATTCATCTCGACGTTTCTCTATATGATTGAATTTAATAACAAGATTTTAACTATATTTATTTTATAATTTTATGAATAATTAAAAGAAAAAAATCTAATAATTGGTTACATATACTTCCTTTGTTCATTGTTGAAATTCAGCTATGTTCTATAGTTAATTATTCAATATGTTGCCACCACATTTAAGATTTTAAATACTTATATTAATTACTATAATATCTTAAAATTTATTAAATATAACATTTCTATAAAAAAAATTAGGAAATACTAATTTATTGAAAGTATGCCATGCATGTGTCACCTATATTCTCATATTCATTGGATTGGAAGGCTATGAATTAATTTTCTAAAACCAAGCAAAAAAGATAATTAAATCACAAATATCGATCCATTTTGATTTCCATCTCTTGAAAAATTAAAACATTCTTATGTCTCTTTTTGAAAAGTTTCATGGGAGTAGTTTTAAAAAATGGACATTTACAATGATAAAATTAACAAATAAGAATGAGCCACGTCATAAGAAAGAAAAAGGTTTCTCAACCAATGAATGAAGCCACGAACATACTTAATTTTTTCCCAAATAAATAAATGAAAATATCAAAATTAAAAAGGAGACCAGGCGTTATGCGATAAAGGAGAAAGCATATGGTTCTGTCCACCAAAAAATATATAAAAGATAAAAACTTTCGAATAAATAATTAATTATTTGGGTAGCAGGCAGAGTAGACTAAGCTTTCTTTCTTTCTGAATTTGTGCGTATGACTTCAAGATGCACTCAAAAACGGCAATTCGCTATCTGCCATCTAATAAATAAAGCATGAATAAGCCAGCTCACTAAACTTTGCATGCCCTGTCCCATAAATTTGTACAAATTAGTCGTATTCAACTCAATTACTTAATTCATTAAATAATTAAACTAGCATTGATTATTAATTCTAAATAAATAATACGAGTGCATGAAAATCTCTCTCAAACCAATCGCTTTAAGAAGTTGTTACTTATTTGAATAGTAAGAGTTCAAATCCTGTCAAGTAAAACTCTTAGCTTATGAAAAAAATTTGGCCTTTTATAAATAAATAAATTCCTTTCGTTACTCAAGAGTAGGATAGTAACACTTGTTATTTGATAGTAAAATCCGTCTTAAATTTAGAGGCAATAATATTTTAATATTACTTAACAGTATTATCATCTAAATATATTTAGATTAGACTCCGTCATTAAGTTTAATAGACTCCTATTTTTTTGAAGTATACACATTGCTTTTAAGTTTGCATGCCTAATAGATGTTTGATATAATATTAATAGAAAGTATAAGTTAAGCTAATGACTGACTGTAATGTCATTATTATACATGTATATGATCTTAACTTTTAATTTTGGGGAGGTCAAAGAAGATTTTTCAAATTTTTTTAAGAGCCAAAGGAAATTATTCAAATTTTGTGTGGGTTTAAAGAGGATTTTTCAAATTTTTTAAAGGCCAAGGCCTTTCTTGACTTGTGCTACTATTTATCGTTGTATGTGTCTGCATATAATATACGATGTATTTTAGGAGATTATAATAGACTTTTGGACTGTATGTTTCAATTTTATGCCAATTACTTGTATGCGTGAATTTAATCATATATATATATAGACTACTTTTGTAAGACCCGCTTCTCCACTTAAAGGTATCTTTGTTATTTTTATCTCAAAGGTATTTTAACCTTTTCACCGTATCAACTATTGGATATCATATAGGTGTAGATGATGTATAATTGAGACAATATGTATAGTAAAGAAAGATTTCATTTAGAAATTATTAAGTTAAGAGAATTTTTAAACTTAGAAGTTTCATCGAACACCCGATATTAAAAGTGAATTTTGTATTAATCGAGATATCCAATTGACCAACTAATTTTTGATACTCAAAAAAGAAAGAAAGAACATAAGGTTAGAAAGAAATTAAAGTAAAAACAGATGTCAAATAAGAGTAAAAATAATGTCAAAAAATAAAGGATTAGACGAAGGCCGAAATGAGAAGAAACAAGGCCAAAACAAACGAGGGAGTTCAGCCCAAGGATTGGTGTTGGACTTGGTCGGCCAGGAATGATCAACTTCAATCATGCGCTGGCCATTGTACTAGACTTCCATGGGCTTTAAGAAAATAATAGTTTTGCCCTTCTCTAGAATCTTCTTTCTTCACTTGTTTCAAAGTCATTTTACACCTTTCACCCTATAATATATATCTCCCCCAAACTCTCAAATTTCTCATTTCTTTCCTCTCTTCGTTTCCCTCATATTTTCTCTCTCTTTTTCCCTCTTTTTAAATCTAAAACCCGTTTACAAATTCTAGCAATTTTTTTAATTTCTCACTTAATATGACTTTACTTTATCATTCTAAAATTGCTACATTAATTATTTTCAAATATTAGGTAAGATTTGTTAAGGAAGAAAGCTAAGGTTTAAATACGAAATTGGGATTTTCAAAAATCGATAGAATTCACGGTATCTTTAAGTTCTAATCAACTTTTAGATAAGATTTCTAATGCTTTCTAAGTTTAATTTTATCAAGTAATCGAATTTAAAGCCTAGAGTTTATTGTATATTGAATAATTTATTGATTTAAATTTCAAATTATTGATTTGAATTAGATTATAATGTTTAAGGACTAGAATATACTAAATGGAGTTTGATTTTTGTGAAAATAGAAATAATTGTATAAAAGCTGCATTAGGGCTGTAAGTGAAATAGTAATTAGAGTTTGAATGCATTAATTTTATGATAGAATTATGATTAAAGGTAGTTATGAATGTCACAATAATAAGGGACCATGGGATTTATTGTTAGAAATCGGATAAATGGTTGAATATTTGTATTTTAGAACTTGATTACACTAGATTTGAAAAATGGATAATATAACGAATATGAATTGGAAAAAAAGTAGAAAATATTTTTTAAAAGATTTAAGTATGAATAAGGTTTAAAAATTTGGTTATACGTGTTTAAATAGAAATGTCCTAGTATTATACTTATGAAAAGGATTAAGTGGTACATATATGAAATGTAGGTTAAGTATGAATAAAAATGTGTGTATAGGTTTTAATATCACAAGTTGCGAATTAGATCGATAAGAGGGTTAGTGAGGAAGTGTTTACCCTTTCTTAATTAGTGAGTAAATTTATTTTCTAAAACACATTCATTTATTTTAAAATATTTATGAAAAGCTTATTATTTTTTGAACTAAAAAATAGTTTATTAAGATTGTTTTTGTATAAATATGGTATGGCCTATGATTTTTATGAATTAATTTATATATCTGACAGAAAGGTAACTAATGTTATTGATATTACATTTATGTGAATAAATATGAATGTTTTATTATGAATGATTGTGTTTTGAACTACATATCATTATTGATATGATGATGTTGCCTATGTGTTGGATATATTATTTACTATCACTATTAAAAGATAGTATAAGGACGAACTTATAGAGAAACCGCCAAGGTAAATGTTCTACAAGTGGAGTAAGTATAAGAGAGAATGATATTATAGAGTAACTTACCTGTAAAAAGTATATCGAGGACAAGCACGATGTCATTACGTGACTACTTAGGCCAACACTAATAAAGATGGACATTGTTTTTATGAAAAAGAAAATATTTCACAATATTTAAAAAAGATCACTTTTGTTATTAAATTTTTATACATGATGAGAAATAGCCATCGGAGATTTTAGATAATTGCCCAAGATCAGGGTAATACTAAGAAAGAGATGTCAAACCAAATTGATTTTTAATAAAATGCACACAGACTTAGTAATGTTTTATGAATACTATTTTTTATATTTTTGAAATTGGTTAACAATGCTTGAAAAAACAAAAAAGAAATGATTGTGAAAATTCTTTTTAGAACATTATGTGTATGTTTATGAAATAATTTTTTATATCCCCGATTTTTTTATTTTTATTAGAATTTATTTTCCTTTGATTAGTTTATTCACTAAGTATAATTATCCCCTACTTTACCCCATTCAAGAGAGAGAGAAAGCTTATGGCTAGGCAATAGATAGAAGAAGGCCAGCACACCTCAGATAGAAAAATAAACTCGACTCATTATTCTTATGAAGTCTATTAAATATTATTTTAACAATTTTGAACACTGTATTTAATGTTTTTAAAATATTATTTAATTTTAAACTAATTATATAATATTTAATAAAGTTGAATATTTTTATTATTTAAATTCTTAGTCGAAATGTCTTGTTGCTTAGATTTTTAGTTGAAATTTATTATAAATATTTTGTAGATTGATAAATCAATGATACACAAAGTCTTATAGACTTTAGTATTATAATTTTAGCCCACAAAGTCGTAATATAAGAGTATATGATAGTTGTCACGTGTGAGATCTCAGTTTGGAGTTTAATAACTTTATTTGAACAATAATTGACCGGTTTTCTAATTATTTAATTTGTTTATTTTGTGATGGTATTAAGACTTTGTTTGATATTTTGGTGTGGTATTTTTATAAAGTCACAAATATTATGAAATAAAATTTTTAGTTATTAAATATTTATATAAAAATATATATATCTCACTAAAAATTAAAGTTACCAAATACTCTTTTAACTTTGCTTTCCAATCACAAAGTAAGCATTACAATATTAAATAAGGGGAGAAACACAACTATCACAATAGAAATTTTTTAACTTTAAATATTGTTATATTAGTAATAAATTTGTATATTATTTTTTTACATAATTTTTCACTTCTTCCATCTTTTAAATTGGTGAGTATTGTGTGTTTGAAAATAAAATTAAAAAAGCTATTTTATAATACTAATTTTAAATAAAACTCACATATTTTTATATTAATATTTAATATTTTAAATTAATTTAAAAACCACTATGCTAGAATGCCAAGTATAACGTTAATCTAAGGATACAAATCAATTGCTTAAACCTTTAATTAATTTCCCTCCTTTTGAAAGTCTAGTCTAGTCATCTAACAATTTGCCTTCTTTTCAGTTATGGAAGACAAAAAAGAAACAAAAAGAGAAGCAAATTGCGCACAATTATGGTTGTTTTATTAAAGCTTTATAGCAAAACATGATTTAGCTTATTCATCACTAATTCATAAGAAGCCAAATCATACAATTATTGCAATTTCATAGATAAAATTAAATTTATATACATAGAAACCTAATTATACATTTATTGAATGTTATTTAAAACTCTTCGATCAAGGTGTCCCTTATTATATTTGATCCAAAACGGTTACTCTAGTTTCCTAAATGGACCCAAAAAAATAAAGTCCCCATGTCCTTGGTTATTCAAAGATAAATTATTCACAGCCATATGTCTTCAAATTGAAATTATACGTGAGAGACAGAGATGGGGAAGGGAGGGTACGTTTTCTTGACCCAGTAACCTTTTTGATCTCCTGGGCCATGAAAGAAAATCTGTGTTCCCTACCAAGCAAAAAGACTGAAGATTTGGGCATAAAGCCATCTCAAAGAAAATCCATTTGCAGTGTGTAGAGATTGAACCAATCATTTTATATTCTTTTAGCAAAATATTCATCATAAATTATAATGGAGCGTAGCTTGTTAGTTTGAATGATCAGCTGGTCCAAACAAATATTGGCACATCAATCTTTGCTTTTCAAGGCATAAGTTCAACCTACGGTATGGTAAATTTACAAGAATCTCTGATGTTGGAATAAAAAATCTTGATTCTCACTATGGTTTAGTTAGGAGTAGATCAAATCATGTATGCAATATAAAGTTTTTCAATGTCTATGATTCGACCATGTTAATTATTGATCTATTCTCATGACAATGAGTGTGTTATATTGCTCGCCCGTTGAAATTGTAAAGTTAAAAAATAAATTTGTAACAAGCTGTATGTTTAAAATAAATTTAAGACTATCATATTTAATATCAAAATGATTTCATGGTCTGGTGCGTAGATATCTTATTATTATGATGAGTGTTATTATTCTGTCTCTCATAAGAATGTGAGATCCAAAAAAGAAAAGAATATCACATCTCACATCATTCACCAGTGTGATTTTAGAGTAGGTTATTATTTTTCAACTATTTTAATTGAGGAAAATGCAATTGAGTAAAAACTTTGGGTGGAGTAATTTGCTCTCTCTTACGTCCAAAGTTTCAATCTTATTGAACCTATTTCTTTGATTATGAAAACATTTTTTATTACAAAATCTCAAAACAAATTTGCGATAGACTATTTTTCAAAGTAGACAATTTGTAATCGGATTTTGAGCTCACGGTGTGTGAGAGAGAGAGAGAGTAGAAATTGCGTAATTGCATGTATATATATTATCAAAGGAAAAAAATTACGTGGGACGGTCTCAATAGAACCATTCAATAACAATACATTATGTTTTATATATTTTTTTACTTTTCATAATTATCATTAACTATAATTGGTAAATTTTAAGGTAAACTATTATGTGATTAGATATTATTAAATTGGCTTACAAATGACATGGTATCAATCACTTAAATTTCAATCTATAGTCTATCCAGATTATTTTTAAAAAAAAAAAATAGGTGTTTATTTATTTTTAACATATTTTTGTAGGGGTATAATGATAAATATAAATTTGTTGGGCATGGTTAATTAATATTATGAAAAAAATGAATTTGACGTAATTAACAGCAATTTAATACTGATATGCACACAATTCTTATACTTTTGCAATTATTGTGAGATAAAAATTAAAATATTAAACATTAATAAAAAATATATATATAAATTTTATTAAAAATTAGTGCTATCAAATATCTTTTATAATTTTTTTAAAATCACATAAAAATTAGTATTTTTTTAAATTAAGTAAAATTAGTAATACTGAATGTCTTAAGAAACTTGGAGATTGATTTAATAGTTTCAAAATTGTAGGGACTGGTTTTGATGACAACCCAAGTTTTGGGTCAAAACTTGGAAATGGTATAGTGGGAAATTATAAAATAATATAATACAAAGTTTCCATCCATAGTATATGTAAAGATTTCTTGTCGGTTCTAATAATGAATGTGCAAAGGTGCAAAAAGATCAAACAATAATTATTAAACACGTATTTTAAATCAATAATAATATATTTATCTCAAAGTGCGTACATATATTATATATATGATTTTTCGCTTGAATAAAAAGTACATACGTTGGCTTATGGCTCCTCTCCTTTCTGATAATCTTTCTTAGAAAACTAATTTTCCCAAAAAAATCAAGTGAAAAAGACAATTGAAAGGGAAAGGAAAAAAAAAAAAAAAAAGGGCAGTAGCTAGATACTCACAGCCTGCAACATGTGTTTTAGCTTTCTCTTTGCTTTATAGGAAGGAAGGTAGCTTTCCCATTTTAAAAATTATTCCCATCATATTAAAAATAATTAAAAAAAAATTTGAGAACACATTCGTTGAAAATATAATCATTCAATAATATTATATATGCTATTTTTATTATTATTATTATTATTATTATTAAAATAAAATTTATATGTAATTTTTTATTAAATTATTATAGGTGAAACTCTTTTGACTTAAATTTTAAATATAGATATAAACTTTTAATTATTAAATTATTCAATTATGAAGTTTAAAGTCAAAAGCTATGTTTAATATTAATTCAATAATTATATTTATCGTTTAATTATATAAAATTAAATAATTAAAATTTGTGTTTAAAATTAAGTTAAATACGGAGCTTTGTCGAGCTATTATATAATAGTAACATGATATCTCTTTTAAACATATGATATTTGAAATGTATCTTAAAATTTTTGGGAGAAGGAGAAGATTTTCCCTTTCTCTTATCATTAAAGCATGTTTGAAACAATCGCCTTTTATTTAATTTTAAAAATAAAATTATTAAAAGTGCTAAGCAATAATTAAAATAATTTATTAATTTATTAATTAATATTCAATATTTAATATTTAATATTTTTCTTTTATATTAACTGTAAAATTACATCTTAAAAAAATATATAAACTTACAGTAACATTAACTATGCCATTATAGCAACTCAATTCAAAACATGCCTTATAATTTATCGATGTTATCTTGTGGCACAGAAATAAAGAAAGGGGACGATGCCGCGAATATGTGTGGAACAATTCTTTCTTTCTTTTGCCTTTTGCCCTTTTCCCACTTCGTGCAAAACGTTCAACCTAGCGAATAAATGAGTGTCACGTGGCGTGGTGAAAATGAGGACACGTAGTTGAGCCATGTGTGGTTGGCTTGAGCTTGGGGATTTTGGTTTCTAAGGCGGTGGTCCAAACCAACTTTAGTCCATGGTACACCCATCATTATGTGAGTCTGTGCGTTGGGCTGTAGTTTTGAGCCTATGCCTTTGCCTTTTGGCAATGGTGGCCAGCCTAGCAGAAAAAGAAGAATATTGGTATATTCTTACTACTATAAATGGTTGAAAAGATTTTAGGCCAGAACGAGTGTAACCTGTTATTCATATGTATATATAATAAATTTTAGTTAAATATATTTATTTATTAATAAGAAAGACTTCATGCACGTATTGTATCTAAAACGCACCAATTAAATAATGTCAAATTAAAATTTCAGTTATGGATTGATATTCGCTGATTGATACATCTTAAAATAAATACATGTAAATTTTAACGTTCTTTAATTATTATAATAATAATTATAATGAAAAAGAAAATTTACTACAAACGTCGTAATGTTATTGGAAGATTCTAACAAAACTTAAGCTTTTCTTTTATTTAAGAATTTGAGTGATTGTCTTTTCCAAGTGTATTCTTCCTTTTTATGGCTGAACTGCAGGATTTTGCATGTATGGGAATTTCTGGAAATTACACAAGTTTATTTCCTTACACGAAGAGTATATATTGTAGAATAATCTAATTTTTCATTTGATTTTATTGTGTTCATGAGCAAACTAAAATCATAATTATATTAGATCTGCTGGATTTAAAATATTTTTTGAGAACTTGTGTAAATTAAACTGTGTTACGCTAAAATCAAAATATTTGCATATAAAAATTAAAATATAAACTTAATTATTAAAGTCAAATTAATATATGATTATAAACAATTTCACAGGATATATGCTATGGATAATGGTGGACAATAATCACTATTTCGTCTCCAGTGGGTAGCATCCATCGAACATTACCACAGCCATTTCTGATTTATGACATGATGTGATTTCTATGCCAGCATATACTCAAAATTCTTATTCAATTTAATCGGTACGTGTATATCCTTTCAATTAATTTTTTTTTTCTTTAAACAAATATAGCAAGAAATTATCACATTTAAGTGGTAGCTAAAATTTGCCGACCATATATATATAAAGCCAGCATTGATCCATGAATAATCAACAAACAAGGAAAAAAAAACATTTAAATACCTAAAAATTGATCGAAAAAATAATTTTTAGTTCTATTAAATGAAAAAATATTTATTTTTATTTTATTATTATTTATTAATTTTAAAGTATAATTTATTTAATTTTTTTTTGGTATTATTAAATTTTAAATTCATAATTTACACAATAACAAAGTTAATTTTTATTCTAAATATAAAAAAATATTGAAGGATAAAAATAAAAATAAATATGTTTATTAAATTTAAATTTTAAATATGTTTTACTAAAAAAAGGTTATAAAAGGTATAATTATGTTCGTCTAATTTAAAAAGATGTAGATCATCATTATCATCATTTATATAAAATATATTGCAAGAAACAAAAATCATTTGTTTACGTCACGAGTGTTCCTTAATTGATAGTTTCCCTGTTTGGTGTCCAATCATTCACAACATTTATCAATAACCAGATGCTATCACTAATCTTTCTTCTTTTGAAATAGTTTTCACACGTTTATACATTATCTTTTGTGGATGAATTTAAAACAAGCAAGAAACGTACATTCAAAATTAATATCATGCTACATATACTATATTTTGCC
Source organism: Trichilia hirta (assembly GCA_035221805.1). Classification (NCBI taxonomy): domain Eukaryota; kingdom Viridiplantae; phylum Streptophyta; class Magnoliopsida; order Sapindales; family Meliaceae; genus Trichilia; species Trichilia hirta. The sequence continues at coordinate 4,527,191 of JAWDEX010000007.1, read as the reverse complement.
ATATATGGCATACGTATTTTGTGTATGAATTTGGAGTATTTAATATATATACTCTGATTATTTTTAAAGATTCGAATGAGTTTATATTTGTTGAATGAACAATCTTATTTAATATTTATTTATATTTGAATTTAAAAATATTTAAAAGTTAAAAATATATTTAAGTTTTAGTCATTTATTTATTTTTTAAATTTAGTCTGTTTAATAGGAATTAACATGAATAAATTTATCATTGCAAAAGATAAAACTTTATGATATCTATTAATTGCATTGTAATATTGTAATGAAACACTAAGTTTTTCATTGCTATCCTCAAATTTTATATTATATTTTTTAATTTTTGCCTTATAATTTTTATTTTTTTATTATATTTTGAAAGTAACAGAAAAGTAGAGAATTGGAATGAAAAAAAATAAGGAATATAACAAATAATTTAAAAGATGTAACAAAAAAATTAATGGTATGTACGGTACAACTGTAATACTGTGGCATGAATTACAAATTTCTAAAATTTTTGCCGACGGACAAACACCATGAATATTGAATCCTTTCTCAAAATTTCAACAACATTCGTATTGCATGCTTCAAAAAAACACCATTATTGCATTGAATACAAGACCAAAAACTCCAGAAAATGTAGATGTTGTGATAAAAATACAAGCAGTAACAATGGGAAGATGATCGGAAGGATCTAAAGTATTGTTTGAATTATATTTTAAAAGTAAAATTGAAATGTATATTTGATAACAAATATTTTAAATAAATTTTACACATTTTATATTAATTTTTGATATTTAAAATTTTATTGTTATAGGAACTATAATTTAAAATTTACTAACACCGTGATATTAAACTAAACCCAAGTTTATTTGGATTGATTTTTTCTATTTTTTATTTAATATTCCATTTTTTCTCTTCTTTTTTTTTAAATTACCCAATCAATATCTTTCTACCTTCTAGTTTTACCCCTTAAAAATTTAAAATTAAACTAAATCGAGCCAACTAAAAAGCAAGAAGCTTCAAATAATTTTTAAAAAAGTAAATAAAAAAAAAAAGAAAGAAAAGAAAAGAAGAGTAATAGAAAAAAATAAGGTAGAGAAACAGTAATTTACCTACTTTACTTTTCAAACCTCACAAAATCTTGTGCAAATTAGGTCAGTAAACATCATTCATGAACGATTGACCAATGCTAGATAGCTTTTCGTAGTTGTTCCACAGTCCAAACATTATCATAAGTTCCTCGAAATAATAATTTCTTAATTAAATTTTTTTCAAAAGTTCAATATAATTCTCTTCTAAGGTAATAAACCATGACAAAGGATTCGGACAGGCAACAAAAGTTTTTTGGAGATGGTGAAACAGAAGAGTGGTAGTGCGGGGGTACGTTTGTCCACTTGCCTACCGTTGATTCGTACACGTAATTATATGTTAGTAATAAGGACACCTACTCAACACTTTAATTGATTTGCTTTATTCCTTTTGTTGGTTTTATGGTTTATTATAACAATGTCACTTTTCATTTTACCTCTTCTTGTCCCCTTAGGAGGGTCCTTAGTTAACTAATTCAGATTTGGGTGTTTTTGAAAATAAATAAATAATTTATTCTATAATTTTTGGATTAAATTTATATTTAATTAAAAAACTCAATTTTTTTTTTTTTAATTTCAATATCGTATACTTTTAACAATAGTTTTTTGAACTATAGAAGGGAAAGCGGCTTATCTAACATGCATAATAATATTTAATACATTTTTTAAGTTTTAAATGCAATCTTATTACTTTAATAACAAAAAATTATATTATGTGTCTATAAATTTTAATTTTATTATATGCTTATTATCACATTAGAATTCTTTTACTAAATAAATAAATTTATTTGAATATTACGCCTTTACTATATTAAATCATTTTTAATTATTTTTTTAAATAAATAATTATTTATTAATACAATAAAATATATTATCATTATAGTAAAATATAATTTTAAAGGGCAATTTTAAAAAACTGATTAATAATATTTATGAACCGTTTATTGTATATTTATTATAATTATTATATATTATCCCAACACATTAATATTATAATTTATTGAATACGTATATTTATAGTAGTGCTCTCAACAATATAGTTCACCAAATACCTACTACTTTTCTTAATAGTTGATTATTTTTTCATCACATAAATAACAAATTATTTTATAAGTTACAACAATCTCAAACTAACTTAATTCTTCAAAATATGATTTTTTATAATTGAGATATTTTTCTTTTCTTTTCTTTTTTATTAATTAGCAATGGATTTTGCATGTGATTCGTGAAAATTGGATATTATTATTATTGTTGTTGTTGTTGTTGTTGATGATGATGATGATGATGATGATGATGGTGAATATTTTTATCAAAATGGTTCTTTTTTCTTTTCTAAAATTGATGGAGTATACGAAATTAAAATTTTAAATTCAAACCAATATTTTCCTTTTATTTATTTCAAAATTTTAAATTGAGACGCGTTAGTTTGTGCAAAGAAATTTGTGTATGACTTATTATTTTTAAGTAATATTTTTGAACTTATTATTAAAAGTAAAAATAATATTTTATCCTTTTGAATTCAAAAATAGATACGTTAATTTGTGTTTTCCAAATAGTAATTTGAATTAAAATTCTGTGTAATTAACTAAAATAGGTTGCCAAACAGTAACAAATACATATCGTACTAGTTGAAAGTTATACCACATCGAGAATGTGCATTTTGAAGGCTCAAAAATAAAAAACACGAAACTAGCCTACGCCCAAGGCCAAGTTCAAGCAGCAATTTTTAATTAATGCGCATTCTATTTTTGAAACGCAAAGACAAATAATTCCGAATCAAGCAAAACACTGTAGCAGGTCAGATATTCACAACTTATATATTAGACTACTAATATTTTCGATATCTTTGCTGATTTAATATTTATTTATACTTGTCCTTTTAATCGATTTCCAATCTAAAAACGGGAAGATTAGCGTTTAATTATTTAAAAAATAAATCCAACTGAAAATTTATAAAAATATTTATTTATTTCTTATATTATAATAAAAATTATAATAATAATCTAATAGGACCACCGTGTCCAACCGATAAAAAAAATAACAAATTTGACCTAATCCACACTCGTTCCATTGCATGGAAGATTGATTTTATTTTAATCGGATGCAAGGTATTATATGATAAAATTGGATTCCAGACGATTCAATACAAACTAAAAAAATATTTTTCTAACATATGTTTCATTTAAATTAATCAAGATAATAATAAAAAAATAATTTCTTTAAACTTTAACTATATATACTAGTCCAAATTAAAGTTGTAACAATAATAAATATGTAAGTAATTGTAATTGTATTTTTTTTTTCTTTTAAATGTAGACTATACTCTTTATATAATGACATTTTATTTATTAACACATATGATACTGAAAAAAAAAAAATTGAGTTATATTATACGGCAATTTTTATTTTGTAATAAAATAATATAAATATTATTATTTATTTTATTTTAATTTAAATTTATCAAAATAATTCATTATATATATATAACTAAATTTGAGATTT